>OVBE01000561.1:0-47999 GCA_900406425.1 Iberis pinnata | reverse complement strand
TTCTGTCCTTTGAAGCCACCAGCATGTCATCAACATAGATGAGGAGAAAAACTTGATATTTAATGTCTGTTCCTTTTGCATACACACACGCATCATGGCTACCTCTTAGGAACTTCTGATTTGACATGAACTCATCAAATTTCTTATTCCACTGTCTAGGGCTTTGTTTTAGATCATAGAGTGATTTCTTTAGAAAACACACTTTCTTTTCATGTCCTTTAACAATAAAACCTTCTGGTTGCTCCATGTAAATGTTTTCATCTAGAACTCCATGTAAGAATGTTGTTTTTACATCTAGTTGCTCCAGTTCTAGATCATGTTGCACAACCAATGATAGGATTAGTCTTATAGAAACATGTTTTACCACGGGTGCAAACACTTCATCATAATCAATTCTCTCAATCTGAGAAAATCCCTTTGCAACTAATTTGGATTTGAATCGTGGTGCTTCTACACCTGGAATCCCAGCTTTCCTTTTGTAGATCCACTTGCAACCAATTGTTCTCTGCCCTTCTAGTTTATCCACAAGTTCCCATGTATTATTCTTGTGAAGAGATGTAATTTCCTCTACCATTCCTTTCATCCATTCTTCACTATCTTTACTATCAATAGCTTGATCAAATGACCTTGGCTCATCCAAATCCACTGATGCTGCACCTGCCAAGGCATAAGCAACAAAATCAGTATCAGTAAATCTAGAAGGTGGTCTTACCTCTCGTCTGACTCTGTCTCTTGCTAAGATGTAATCAGCTAGTTCTTGAGGTGAACTCCTAGCTGATTCTTCTGATTCTGAATATTCTTCACTAGATGTTGTTGTTGGTGTATTCCAAGAGGAAGATGCTCCTCCTGAAGCTTGTGTCTGTTCTTGAAAATCTGAATTTGTCTCTTGTTCTTTGTGATAATCTAGAATAGGATTGAAAGTAACTCTTATGGATTTATTTGAGGTTCCACTTCTTGTATGGACACTTGATCCAACTTGAGATCTTTGAACACTTTCTCCTCATTGAAAACCACATCTTTGCTAATCACACACTTCTGTTCTTCTGGAATCCAAATTCTCTAGCCTTTTGTTCCTTGAGAATAACCTGTGAAGACACCTCTTATAGCTCTAGGATCTGTTTTTCCTTGAACATTGTGCACATAGGCTAGACTTCCTAATCTTCTTAAATTTGATAAATTTGGTTTAGCTCCACTCCAAATTTCTTCTGGTAATTTGAATTCTACTGCTGAGTTAGGTGATCTATTAATCAGATAAACAGCTGTAGAGGCAGCTTCTGCCCAAAACTCATGTGCTAAACCAGTTTCTGTTAGCATACATCTAACTTTATCCATGATAGTTCTGTTCATTCTTTCTGAGACACCATTCTGCTGAGGTGTATAGGCACATGTTCTGTGTCTAGTAATTCCCTTTTCCCTGCAAAATGAATCAAACTGTTTGTTGCAAAACTCTAATCCATTATTAGTCCTTAGAAATTTAACCTTCTTTCCACACTGATTTTCTAGCTGTTGTTATCCACTCCACAAACTTAGAGAAAGCTTCATCTTTAGTCCTGAGAAAATAGATCCAAACTTTTCTAGAAAAATCATCAATGAAGCTTATGAAATACTTACAGTCATTCAGACTTGATGGAGTTGAAGGAGAACCCCATAAGTCAGAATGGATGTAATCAAGAACTTCTGTTGATGAATATTGTTCTTTAGAGAAACTCTGCTTGTGAGACTTTCCCAAGACACGATTTTCACAAAATTTCAGGGTCTTCACTTCTTTCTCATTTAAGTATCCTTTCTTAACCAATATATCCATTCCAGTCACACTCATGTGACCCAATCTTGAATGCCACAAGGCTGTTGAATCTGGAACTGCATTACTCACATTTGCTTCTGGTTTTGAAACTGTTCCTTGAAGATGATACAAACCATTTATGTACTTTCCACTCAGAACTTTCTTATTATCTTTGTAAAACGTAATCACAAAATTTTCACCCTCATATTTGCAACTTGACTTTTCCAATAATCCATATGAAATTAAGTTTCTGCCCATAGTGGGCATGTACCTAACTTCAGACAGAATAACTTCATTCTTATCAGGGTTTGTTATTCTGATTTTCCCTATATCTTTGACTTCACTTACTGTGTTATTTCCCATTAACACTTCACCTCCTTCAAATTTATCTAAGTCATAGAGCAGGTCCTTATTTGGGGTAATGTGGAACGTACATCCTGAGTCAAGTACCCACTGATCTTTAGTATCTTTCAAGCTAACTGTTAACACCAGAGGACCATCACAGCTATCAGCCATATTGGCTGAGTCCTTTGGATTTAGATGATTATTTCCTTTATTTTTCCTTTCCGGGCAATCTTTCTTCCAATGCCCTTCCTTTCCACAAATAAAGCATCCTTTGTCCTTCTTCTTTCCTTTTGTCTTTCCTTTGCCTTTGCTTTTAGATCTTCCTTTGCTTTGATTTCCTTCTCTCTTTTCTGATCTGCCTCTGGTTTGAACCATGAGACCTTCAGCCTGATTCTTAGAAATTTTACCACTTTCCTGAAGCTCTCTTTCCTTAGATTTTGCAGATGCTGTCACTTCCCTTAAGCTCAAAGTCTGTCTACCATACTTGAGTGTCTCTTTGAGATGCTCATACTTGTTAGACAGAGAGTTTAACAACAGTATTGCTTGAACCTCTTCAGAAACAGTAACTCCTAAATTTTCAAGATCTGAAATTAGCTTGAGGAAATCATCCACATTCTGATCTATGGTTTTGCTATCAACCATCTTGAAAGTGTAGAATTTAAGTTGTAAATAAATTTTGTTTGGCAATGAACTTTCCATGTATAGTTTATCTAACATGGACCACATATCAGCTGCAGTTTCGCAGTTTACTGCTTTCCTTAGTACTTTATCTGATATGTTGGGAATTATGATGCTTTTAGCTTTTTCTGAAGCTTCTACCTTGATTGGATCTTTAACTTTCTTTGGTTGTGATGTGGATGTTACTGATGACTCCTGTCCTGGAGTAATTGGATCGTCTTTATCAGTAGGACCATCTTTTAGCAGATCAAAATCTGTTAAAATGTCCTTGACGCCTACCAATCTGAAATGTGCTAACATCCTGATCTTCCATAGACCAAAATCACCATCTCCATCAAACCTCTCCACATCAACTCTGGTACTAACCATCAGGTTATCGGCCATTACCAAAAGATAAGTACTTCTTTGATCTTTGTATTTCCTTGAAGCTTCTGTAGAATCTTGTAATTTCTTGTACTAATTCTTGAATTACCTTCTGCTTGATTACAGGTACCAAACACCTTGCTTCTTCTGCTGCGCAATGCTATTGAAGACGCCCTCAGGTAAAACTTGGTACGAGAAACTAGCCTCCTGTATCAACCTGTGGCTCTGATACCACTTGTGAACCTTTATTCCGATTTGCTCAAATGAATCAGATGGTTCAAAGAACCAATTATGTGACAAAGAACACTCGGAATTGATCACCGAGTTCGAGCTATTGCTCTACGTCTCGGGAGAGGGGACGGAACCCTCTCAAATGCCTTTACTAGATCAGAAAGTTACACAAATCTTGAGATTCAATCCGATTACAAGAAGAATCAGATTCGGATTGAATCTAAACTAGAAAGATAAGTAATTCTATTAACTCTACAAAGAACTAATAAGAACTCATTACTAATCACTTCTTGCTTTGCTTGTTTCACGAAACTTCAAGATTTAATCTCTGCAACTTGATGATCTCTCTCGTGCCAATGAAGAAGACGATGTGCCATATATATACTTGAGCTTCTCTGTTTTAATCTGTTAAGATAATTAATAGATAAAACTAACTCCTGGGCTTTGTGCACAATTAGCCCATTCTAGAAGTCTACTACTCAAGAATCTGTCAAGCCCACTAAACCATACGAGGCCCATGAACTTATGTCAATCTCTACACAACACAAATATAACAAACACACAAAATGTGAGTCAATAACATTATCAATGAGAAAGGCATCAAACAAAGTAACAATGGGAGAGTTGTCTACTGTGTCGTTAATTGTTAACTCCAGTTAGATCATCAACCTTTAGTTTTTCAAGACCTTTTCTAGTAGCTGCAAGTAGGAGACACAAAGCCATTGCTTGATTAAATATTTAGGTTAGAACTTAAATTAATTAGACAAAGTATTGTTGCATACATGCAAAATCTTTTCAATCTAGTCTAACATGCTCGATCTCTTTACAGCTGTAAGGAAAGAATATAAAGCTTAGACTTAGAATGAATATCTAAGAACCAACCAAATACTATAAGAAGAGTACTCTTTTACATGGATCTTCCTGCTCAAGTGATGTTGAGGACATGCCAAGCGTGGTTCTGCATAGATGACACATTAGAGATCTGGATCTTAATTTCTTTTTGAGTTTTTTGGTTTTTTTTCTTTTTTTAAAACTACATTGTTTATGGCTAGAGGATGAAAAGGATTTAGAAGCAGAGGCTATTTCATATTTCAATGCCTTGCTTACTGCGTCGACCACAACCAGAATACAGGCTCTTCACTCACTCGAATCACAAGTATCCTCGAAAATGAATGGCCATTTATTGGCACCTATAGCAGCGGACGAGGTAAAAGCCGCCTTGTTTTCGATGGGCCAAGAGAAGGCCCCGGGCCCAGATGGGATGACAGCTCTTTTTATCAACGGTATTGGCATGTTATCGGTCCACAGGTCACTAAGATGATTCAAATATTCATGATGCGAGGTGTGTTAGATGATTCTCTTAATTTGAAGAATATCTGCCTAATTCTTAAAACAGACCGACCACAAGGGATGAAGGATTTTCGCCCAATTAGCTTATGTAATGTTAGCTATAAAATCTTATCCAAAGTCCTTTGTCAGAGACTTCAACGCATACTACCCAAATCATTTATGAGACCCAATCTGCGTTTATAGTAGGTCGATCGATCACGGATAATGTTTTATTATCCCAAGAAGCTTTTCACGCACTGAGAGAGCAATACCGGTTCCACATTGGATTCATGGCAGTAAAGACTGACATGAATAAAGCCTACGACCGTATCGAATGATCCTTCCCTAAACAGTTGTTGTCCAAGTTGGGTTTTGCAGATCTATGGATTCAATGGATAATTTCCTGTGTTAATTATGTTTCTTACAGTGTTCTACTGAACGGAACGCCTAAGGGCTTAATAAAACCCTCTCGAGGATTGCGACAAGGCGACCCCTATCCCCTTATCTATTTATCCTTTGTACGGAGACCCTAATTGCAAATCTCAAGCTTGCGGAGTCTTCGAAGTGTTTGGATGGGATCCGCATTGCAAAAGATTCCCCAGCCTTATCGCATCTCCTGTTTACGGATGACAACTTGTTCTTTTGTCGGGCTACTTTAGCTCAATGTCAAGAAGTGGCGAATATTCTTAAGTGCTATGAAGATGCCTCAGGTCAACGTATTAATCTTGATAAATCAACCATCATATTTGGGAAGCCCATCCCGCTTCAGGATCGTTTTATACTCCAAAGACGTTTGGGAATTTATACGGACGACGGAGGAGGTAAATACCTGGGGATTCCGGAACAGCTCCAGGGTTCCAAGGCCCAAATATTTGCGTACATCCGCGATCGACTTAATACTCAAATTAATGGATGGTCTTCACGCTTTCTCTCGAAAGGAGGAAAAGAGATCCTGATAAAATCAGTGGCTCAAGCTCTACCCACATATGTTATGTCATGCTTTAAGTTGCTTGTCTCGCTACTTAAAAAGTTGACAAGTGCCATTGCGGACTATTGGTGGCATACTTTAGGCACCTCGTGGGGCATCCACTGGGTAGCGTGGCAAAAATTATGTCTGCTTAAGAAACAAGGTGGATTGGGTTTCCGGTCGTTGCAACAGTTTAATAAAGCCCTTCTAGCTAAGCAGTTATGGCGTCTACATGCCAAGTCAGACTCGCTCATTGCCCGTACTTTAAAAGGCCGCTATTATAAAAATAGTAGTGTTTTTCAAGCCACTATTACTTCTCGTCCCTCTTACGGTTGGAACCCAGGCACAGGTTTTTCATGATCTGTGGCTACCTGATGATAAGCCTCGAGCACCCTTGAGCCGTCATATTGGAGTTCCCAATGAACTAAGAGTTTCAGATCTTATGTTCATAAATTTTTTAAGCTGGAATTTACCCTTACTTAGGGAGATCATCCGACCGGAGGACATACCTCTTATCTTATCAATAAGACCATCTTCCCCCGTAATTGATAGCTTTTGTTGGCATTTCACGAAGTCCGGGTCCTATACTGTTAAGTTAGGATATGAGATAGCGTTAGCAGCATCCTATGATCCTAGTAATGGTTGGACGTCACAACCCTCGATCTCTCCCTTATTAGCTAAAATTTGGGAGTTAAAGGCACCAAATAAGTTGAAACATTTTCTTTGGCAAGTACTCTTAGGTGCAATTGCGGTGAATGATCAGCTAGGGAAAAAGAGGCTGCGAGCAGATGACTTCTGTCACAAATGCGGAGATAATAGTGAAACTATAAATTACGCTTTGTTTACTTGTCTGCTAGCGTTTCAAAGTTGGGCTCTGCTAGGAATTCCTTCCCTCCAAGGGGTTTCCCCATCATCGCATTTGTACCAAAATATGCACTTCCTAATTAATGCGGCTCTGACAGCTTCTTCGCAAGGATTAAATTTTCAATCTTTCCCTTGGCTCATATGGTATATCTGGAAGGCAAGAAATGCAATGTGTTTTAAGAATATCTCTTGGTCACCACCGGACATCCTCGCTCTCGCATCTAGGGAAGCACAAGATTGGGCTTCGGTAAATTCTTTGTTTCAGGAGGCTAGAGGTTCGGGGAATACAAGGTCCGTTACTTATGATAGAGAAACGCAGATTATCCAAAACTGCTGTAGTTTGGATTGGTCATGGAAACCAGGAGACAATATAAGTGGTATTGGGTGGTTCCTTTCTTCAGGTTCTGGGAATACTGTAATGGGATATGCGGGCATCAAATGTGGTATTTCTCCACTCCATACAGAATTACTTACACTAATTTGGACCCTCAAATGTCTACAAGCACAAGGTACTCTATGTACTCACTTCAGCACGAATTCGACAGATTTAATCCATCTATTGGAGGATCCCACCAATTGGCCGGTTTTTGCAGCTGAGATAGCCGAGGTGAATATTTTGAAATGACACTTTCCAAACTTCACTCTCACGCATCAGCGCAGGACTTGGAATAAATATGTCGATATTCTTGCAAGAATAGCACGTCAACGGAGTTTTTTATTCTCTTATGTTAGTTTCCGTCCACCTTTATTGTGCTCGGAACTATTGTCTTTGATTTAATTTTACTGTTTTTTGTTGTAAAAAAAAAAACAACTACATTGTTTAGTTAAATAGAGTTTAGTTAACGGTGTTAACTAAATTTAACTGTTGTCACTAAAGTGCACCAATAACATTAAATCATTAAAAATAAAAATATTTTTCAAAAAATACACTTTCATAAAATTTTCCTAACAAAATTAAGGAAGAGGCAAAGATTTTTCATCACATGCGAAAGAGACACGACCTGATTTATCTTTTTCCTTTACAAAAGGCAAAACCTTTGTATTATCTTTTTGTTGTAATTTATAGATTACGAATATTCCACTTTTTTTTTCTTTCCAGGTTTCGTATATTAATGATAATAATCTTGAAATGAGTCCAATGTAATATAATTATGTTCCTAGTATCATTCTGCTTTGATATTTGTCGAATGAGAAACTGCACTAAATATAAAAATCAGTTACTAGTTACTACTGTTTTAGTGATTTTTCTATAATATTCTGAACTGGTATCTGCTAATCAAATAAACATGGAATCAATTCCACGGTTGGTTTGTGTAAAATAATTTGTTGAAAGGAATAAAAGCTAATATAATTATATTTTAAAATCTCATAATATCATCAATTATCTTAATATTTTTTCTAATTCTTAGTCGTCGGTAAGAAAAAGAGTCTCCTCGTCTGTTCTCGGGTTGGTCGCGGGTGGCTCACGCAACGCCGGGCTCGCTCCCACTTTTATATTTATTTCGTCTTCTTGCTCAGCTCTCGATGGTCGTTTAGGTCTGTGCTTCTCTCGATTCAGATTTGAAAGGCTTGATCCGGTTCTGTCGTTGTTTTGCCAAGTGACTCATCGCCGGTGCAGGTTGGCGTCGGTTCTTGGCAAGTCTTCGGTGCTTCTGGCTGACTGTCGTTTCTAAGATCCGCTGCATTTCTTCACGGCTGCTCTGGTTCCTCTTCCCGTCAGTTCTTGGTGGCTCAGTGACACCCCTGCGACTTTGCTTCTCGCCTGGCTGGTCCTTCGGTGCAAAGGTAAAGTTCAATTGTGATCTTGGTTCTTTCTTTTGGCTCTCGGGTAAGAGTGGTGGTGGTTAGTGTTGTGTTAGATCTGGTTCATAGTTTTAGCTCGTGCATTGCTTCCATCCGCTTTTGTTGCTTTCGTTTTGTGTTCTTGGAGTTAGTTTCTGGTTTGGTCTATCAATGCTCAGATTTTGGCTTTCGGTTTCTTTGGTCTAGCTCGGATCGGTCTTTCACTAGTTAGTGGTGAACCAAATAGGCGGTCGTATTTTTCAGCTTCCTCTACTAAAGTTATTGGTGAGGTTTAGCTCGAGGTCTGACGGATTCTTGCCTTCTCCTTCCCGGCTATGTGTCGCTTATGTTTGACATCTTCGACATCGACATTTCCATTGGTTTCCATTCCTCATAAGAGGTTTCGTGTCTGCCTATCTACCGAAGTGCAATGTATATTTTTACTTATGAAGTCTACCGATTTCAAATGAGGATTTGAAGCAGTCTCGTCTCCGGTTGGCATGTATCCTTGTACTCGCGAGGTTATTCAGCTTTCGGTTTATGCTCATCGAAGTTGAAGTTTGTTTCGAAGCGTTGATAGATATTTCTCGGTTTAGCTTTCTCTTAGTTATTTTGTGTGTTGTTTTAGTATCTTATTTTGACTTCCAGCTTGTCAGGCTTTGATTCTCGAGTTTTTGGGTTCTTTCAGCCAAAATTTGTGAGCTTTAACTATGGGTTTTTGGATTTTTTTAACTAAATTTGTAGATTTTATATTTTACTCTGGTTAATATATTTTGATAAACGGAAATATATATTATATAATTATAATAAGGGAAAATATATATATATATATATAATTATAACATATCTTGCCACGACCAGCCACGTGGACTGTTAGTCCTTTATTATTATTTTTGGCTCTTTCTACAATTGTTCACAGGACCGTCAATGGATTAACGTTGTCGGTCGAATGATTTTGACTGAACCAACTTTTCTCATAAAACATAAATTGTTTGGGCCTTGGACCATTATTAAAGCCTGTTTAAGATAATATAACCACACGTACATGTACTAGGGAGTGTCATTTAAACATAACGACCAAATGATATTATTTTAGTTAATGATTTTGTGTTCATCAATAATTTGTTGGTTTCTAAATTGACATTATATTTTTGTTAAATAAATAATGAAGTTTTGTATAGTTAGTGGCTCGTACCTTACATTTCAGGTTAAAGGTTGGGAGTTCGATTCTCAAATCCCAGAAAAATATAAACCTATGTTGTAGGACCAACTGGGCGGTCCGTTGTGCCCAGATTAAAAAAGAAAAGAGTTTCTTAGATATCATAAAATAAATTTATATTTTAAAAATATTACACACTATCAATGGTTTCATAAATATTATTTAAATGTTTTCTGTTTAAAATATCATAAACATAAAAGTTGAATTTTAATTGTTAGAATAGGTCTTGGAAAAAACATCATAACCGAAAAATCGGAACTGAAGAACCGAAAAAATGGTTATGGTTCCACCAAAATTACCCGATGGTTCTTGAGATGAAGAACCATGAATATCATATAGGAACTGGAATCGGATCGAGAACCGATAGGTCAAACCGAATACACAAATATGTATATATATATATATATATATATATTTATATTTATGTTAGGTTTAGTCACTCAGGAAATTCTATTATTGTATAATCGGGTATTTTATTTTTTATCGGTACTTTTCATCTTAAACTTTTGGGTATTTTATTCTTTTGTCAGGTACTTCTCGTTTTTCTTGTATTTCATTCTATTATTGAGTACATTTCGTCTTAAATTTCTGGGTATTCTATTATAGTATCAGATACTTTTTTATTTTATCGGGTATTTTTTAAAAAATTGGGATACCCGAAATCCACTAAGATCCAAAAATTTGGGTAATTTTCAGTTCCTCGAACATAGAACCAAACCAACGCAGAACCGAACTGAAACTGAAAAATTGAAAAAGATCGATTGGGTATCAAAATTCAGAAACTAAAGAACCAGATGGTTATGACCCAGAATCGAACAGAATACCCTAAAGCCCAACGATATTAAATTTTTAGTTTTGAAAGGATTAATATAGTTTAGTTTGTAGGATTTAAAATTTACATTAGTAATTTTGAAATTATTATAAATTTGTGATGTTTTCTTGAACAAAAATATGTTTATGATACTTTAAAACATATTTTTGAAATCAAAACTAAAAAAATCAAATTTATAAAATTTTCTCAATATTATATTTTGAGAAAGAAACAGATTTCTTGGATTAGTCCACTATAGACAACAATTATATAGGGGCACATGTTTTCCTCGTTAATAATTTTCAAAATGTATTGATTGTTCCTTTTGAAAATAATAAACTATAACATATTATTCTTATATTTTGTTCTGTATTAACTTTTGGAAGAAATTAAACACTAAACATATAAAATGCTAAGACTAAGAGATCGCGAGCCTATCCACAAAACCTGATGCATGGGAAAAAAAAAAAGGAAATTAGAATTGATAAACTATAAATTTATTGGACTTATTAATCCACCAAAACTCGTAATTTAATTCAGAGGATAAATTAAACTACGTGGACATTCGGTTTATCCGGATTTTTTTGCCGAATTGAACCGAATAAAAATTTGGTTCGGCATTCAGTTTATTTGGTTTCAGTTTTTCATTTTTGAAGGTTAATTTTTTCAAGTTTAAAAATCTTCATTTTGGTTAAATTTTGATTAATTTTCAGGTTTTTTTTTGTTTATTCTCAGTCTTTCGGTTTGTTCGGATAATATTTGCAAGTTCGGTTCATATATGTTTGGTTTGAATCTGCTAATTTAGTTTTAAAAAATTGTTACATAATCGAACCAAACTGAAAACTGAACTAAAATAAAAAAAAATTATGTGAATTGAACCAAAATAACCGAATAAATTGAATCAAATTAAATTGACCCATTTTAATATTACTAGATCTAGTTTATACATAAGATTTTATACGTGACATAGACAAAGTACCAACTTCTTCATGATGTTTCTATATTTATTCGGTTTACTAAAAAACACTCCTGAATTATTAAAAATGTATTATTTCTTCTTGTGTTGTATAAAGATGTTGAAACGAAAATGAGTTATCAAAAAAAGACAAAAGTCACAATTATGAAAACGTGTCGTTGACAGTCACAGTCGTACGACTTTCCTTTCTACATCACACTTGTTAATATTTTATTAACATTCTCTAGCACGTGTTTATTGTGTTCTTCCCCGTAGCTATCGTGTTTTTTTATTATTATTATGAATGGTAATTCGAAGAATCGACTAATTTATAAAGGATAATAGCAATATAAAACCACAACTACACCTATAATTAATTATTTAATTTTTGTAGTATAGGTATTACTGTTTCTTTTTTTCATAATTATTTTTTATCTTTAGATTTTCTTTTTTATTCACTATGCCTTTCACTTGCTCTTTTTTTTTTAACCTCTCTTTTTATAGTAGACAAATTACTCACTTCAATTAGTCTAATTTATATATTTTGATATCTAGAATTTATATTTGACTTTAGGGGTTATACTTATGGGTTTATGGTTTATATATTGGATTTTGGGTTTAAAATTTACACGTTGTGTTTAAAGTTTATATTTTTTATTTAGGATTTATATTTTTGTGTTTATGGTCTAAATTTTCTGTTTAGGATCTATATTTTGTGTTTGGAGTTAATATTCTGTGTTTAAGATTTATATTTTGTGTTTATGATTTATATTTTTATGTTTAGAGTTAATATTTTGTGTTTAGGGTTTATATTTTTGTGCTTGGGGTTTACATTTTTTGTTTAGGGTTCATTTTTTGAGTTTATGATTTAGATTTTTGGTTTAGAATTTAGATTTTAGGTCACTATTCACTAATTTATCAAATATAAGTCTATTTTGAATAATTTAAATCATGTCAGATGTAAAAATAATATGTGTTTTTTTATAAGATTTTAGAATTTAATTATTTAATTTATATGATTTAATTTATAAAAAGAGAAAGAGGGTGGAATTTTAAAAAAATTAAATAAGAAAAATATAATCGAATAGAAGGAGAAGGATGTAATAGATATATTGGCGTATATTGTTACTAACAATCTAATAATTTACACCAATGGACATTAATCTATTATTAAATCTATTATTGAATTAGTAGCAAATTGACCTTCTTATAAATTTCGTGAAACATCTATACAAAATTTTTACAGTATTTTCTTTTCTCAAAAACTTGAATTTATAAATACAAGATACAAAAACATCACTATATGTTTTTCTAATGGGAAAATGATTAAATGTGCTTATGATTTTATTCCATAAAAAAGGAAAAGAAATGTTATAATTTGTTATAATATCCTAAGGCGGGACGATGTCGGCTAGGGTTCTTTGTGCGACGGACGAGAGAAATTATGATGAGGGAGAGGAAGACGCGATGATGCTGGACGTGGGTAGACCGCCGGATCCTCGGCAAAGCTCCGGTTTATCTTGGGCCGACAAGGTGAAAGAGAAGGGAAGCTGTGGTTGTCTCTTGCCGGAAAAATTGGTGATTAGTGATTTCGTGAAACAGAGGGTTAAGGTGAGCTTTCCTAATGGAGAGGAAGGGGAGCCCATGGTTATTATTGATCAAGAGGTGGTAGATGCGGTGAAAGGGTTATGGAGAAACTGTATGCATGTCAAATTGTTAGGTCGAACTATGGTGCTTCCATTGTTGGCTAGGAAATTGAAGGAGCTCTGGAAGCCGATTGGGAATATGTGGGTTGTTGATCTACCACGGCAATTCTTCCTAGTCCATTTCGAGAAGGAAGAAGATTACCTAGCAGCGATTTCTGATGGCCCTTGGAAGTTGTTTGATACTTGTCTTTTGACTAGGGCGTGGACACCGGAATTTGATCCACTGGTGGATGACATAGTGACGACGCCAATTTGGATTCGAATCTCACGATTGCCGTAACACTTCTATCATCCGGAGATCCTTATGGCAATTGCCAAGGGAATTGGTTCCCCAATTAGAGTGGATCAAACCACACTTAGAGTGGAGAGGGTGCGATTTTCTAGAGTGTGTGTTGAAGTGAATTTACAGAAGCAGTTGAAAGGGACGGTTGTGGTGAATGAGGAAAGATATTTTGTTGAGTACGAAGGTTTGATGAACATATGCTCAAGTTGTGGAGTTTATGGGCATTTAGCTCAGAATTGTTCAGGGAAGAAAGTTGTAGAACAGGTGGTGACAGAAACCGATTGTTGAGACTGAAGACACCAATACCAACACTATAGTTCCTCAGGATGGTTTCATTTTAGCTAAAAAGACTGTGAAATCTCGGGATTTGGCAGTGGTATCAGGGAGTCAGGCAAGTAATTTTTCTAAAGTAGGGGATGGTATGATATCTAAGAATGTTGTTAAACCGCATGGAGATACAGTTACTAGAGATACTCAGTACCAGAACTCAAGAGAAATGAACTCAAAGCTGGTAAAAAATCAGGTTACAAATCGGTTTGCAGAGCTGGCAGAGAACCAAGCTAAAAACTTGGTGATAGAACTTTGGCCGAGACATCTAGGAAGCTATTGGGAAGTAGCTATGGGATAAGAGAATTAGGAAAAATTTGATGGAGAGGAAGGCAGAGCTTATTACTTCCAATATAGCATGCGTTTCTTCAGATCATGATTTGAAATATGTTTTTGGAGTGAACTAGAGGATTGGGGAGCCATCCAAGTCCAAACCAAAGTTTAAAAAAACCCAAAGACTGGTTCGTGGACTGGTGTTTGGCCTAGCTAAAGGGGATAATTTTAGTGTTCATGTTGGTAAGAGACAAATAACGAGTTCAGAGACTGGGGTTTTGAATGATACTACTAACGGAGTAGCGGTAAAGGCAGTATCTCATTCAAGAACTCATCTTAAAGATGTTAGTAACCTTGAGATGATAGTAGCTAATGAGTTGTCAAATGAGATGATTAGTGAGTCAGTTAGGGAACAGAAATCTACGGATTGTAAGGTGGTGTTGGGGGGGAGAAGAAGGAGTCAGGCTTATTGTATAACGGTTTTCCCCAGTTTTTCCTGTTTACAAATTATTTATCATNTTTGGTGGGGGGGGGGGGGGGGGGGGGGGGGGGGGGCAAATAAACCTAACTTTAGGAGGTCTATAAGATATTTGTTGAATAAATATCACTCAGATATTGTAGTTGTTTTTGAGACGCAAGCAGGCGGAGATAGAGCGAGGAGAATTTGTGGTTGGCTGGGTTTTGAGTACTCATTTCATGTTGATGCTATTGGGCAAAGTGGGGGTATTTGGTTACTATGGAGGGCCCAAGTGGGCGAAGTAGAAGTAATTTCTGCAACAAATCAATTTATTCACGCAAAAGTGGTGAAGGATGGTGTGATAGTGAATTTGATCGCGGTATATGCAGCGCCGTCGGCTAGTAGACGAAGTAACTTATGGAGTGAGTTGAAAGCCCATATTACAGGGTTGAATGATCCAATAATTATTGGAGGAGATTTCAACACTATTGTTACGTTGGATGAGAGAACGGGTGGGAATGGGCGTCTCTCAGCTGACTCGTTAGAGTTTGGAGAGTGGATTAATGACACTGCTTTGATTGATGTGGGGTTTAACGGGGGAAGATATACTTGGAAACGGGGTCGGACTAATGAGGTTTTTATTGTTAAGAGATTGGACAGATTTCTTTGCTACCAACAAGCACGGTTACTATGGCCTGAGGCGGCTGTCACGCATCTCCCATACCTAGCTTCGGACCATACTCCACTCTGGTTATACCTTAAACCGATGAGGCAAGTGGATTCTCGGCGTAGACCTTTTCGGTTTGAAGCCATGTGGCTTAAACATGAGGGTTTCAAAAGTTTTTTGGAGGCTGAATGGAAGGCTGATATCTCGACACAATTAGCTCTCTCGGGATTGACTAAAAAGCTAAAAATCTGGAATAATGAAGTGTTCGGTAATATTCACAAGAAGAAGGCGAGATTGCTAGCGACTCTCGATAGAACTCAGAGACAGATTGATGTTTCTTGTTCGGCCTTTTTATTGGCTAAGGAACAGAAGTTGATGGAGGAACTTGACCAATTGCTAGAGCAGGAAGAAATTGCATGGTTTCAAAAGTCGAGAGAACGCTGGATTGCATTGGAGGATCGTAATACTAAGTTTTTTTCACACCTCTACTATAATACGACGAAGAAGTAATATAGTGGAATCGTTGAAGGATGCGAATGGGATTTGGACCACAGACCCAACTAACCTAGAGGCGATGGTACTAGCGTACCATAAGCGATTGTATTCCTTAGAGGATGTATCTACGGATAGGGCTGGGCAAAATATCCGTCATATCCGATCCGATTCGATATTTGCCTCGAACCGAACCGAAAAGTCTGGATATCCGTAGCTATTCAAAGCAAAGCAAATATTAAATTTAATTATCCGTATAAAACAAAGCAAATAGCAAATACTAAACTTCAAAAGACCGGATATCCGATCCGCTCTGTATATTACATATATACTACATACATGTTACATCATATAGATTTATATGTTTTTCACATACTCAATATATAGAAACTTAAAAGGAAAAACATAAATGGAAATGATGGGTGTAAAAGTTCATACGAACTAATAAATACTAAGATAGAAATGATAAAATGGTTTACATTACAGTGGAAGAAGAGAGTTTCTTCGATGTCTTTTACTATTTACAAAAATGAAACTGTCGTTTTCTAATATGTGCGTCTAACTTTTGATCGTTTGTTTAATATTTTATCTAAAAGCTAGTTCATTTTAATTTTTAATACTTATTAGATAATATTAACATAAATAAATTATATTTTTTATAGAATTTATTAATATTTTTTGGATATTTGTTGAATTGAAATGAGAAAACCGGATATCCGCAAATATCCACAAATATCCGCAAATATCTGTAAAATTCTAGGATATCTGTAAGTCCGGATATATGTGTTTTTCAGGAGCAAAGCAAATCGCTAAATTGGATATCCGTCAAAAACAAAGCAAATAACAAATATGAAAATTTTACGACTGATCCGCTCTGCGCCCACCCCTATCTACGGACACACTAATGCTTCCACATCAAGGCTATGACTGTTTGAGCGACGATGATCTGCAACTACTTAATAAACCTTTTACAAGTTTAGAGGTGAAAGTTGCGATAGATAGTATGGGTAGTTTCAAGGCTCCAGGTCCAGATGGTTTCCAAGCTATTTTCTATCAGTCGAATTGGACAATTGTGGGTTCATCAGTTATGAAATTTGCTTTAGATTTTTTCGAATCTGGTTCATTCCCGCCGGGTGTTAATGATGTTTTGATTGTACTTTTGGGCAAAGTGGCTAAGCCGGAGTTGGTGTCAAAGTTTCGACCCATAAGCTTGTGTAATGTCCTCTTTAAACTTATTACAAAGATGATGGTAATTCATTTAAAAGAGGTGATATCTAAACTGATTGGGCCTGCTCAAGCTAGTTTTATCCCGGGGAGGTTGAGCATAGATAACATAGTGGTGGTTCAGGAAGCAGTTCACACTATGAGAAGAAAACAAGGTAAGGAAGGTTTTATGTTGCTCAAACTTGACCTTGAAAAAGCGTATGACCTGATCCGTTGGGACTTTTTGGAGGATTCATTGTTCGCGGCAGGTTTCTCAAACAACTGGAAGACTTGGATTTCGAGTTGTGTTAGGAACCCGACGATGACTATCATGTGGAATGGAGAGAAGAACTCAGGCTTCTTACCTTCGAGGGGATTACGACAGGGGGATCCTCTTTCTCCCTATCTGTTTGTTTTATGCCTAGAATGTTTAAGCCATCTTATTGAAGAGGAAGTTGGTCAAGGTAACTGGAAGCCGGTTCGTCTATCTCGCGGAGGGCCGCTTCTTTCACATATCTGTTTTGCATATGACTTAATTCTATTTTCCGAAGCGTCTGTCGTGCAAATCAGAGTCATTCGTCGGGTTCTAACAAGTTAATGTGAAGCCTCTGGTCAAAAAGTTAGCCTTGAGAAGTCAAAGATATTCTTTTCTAAAAATGTTCCCCGGGATTTGGAGGAGAGGATCAGCCAGGAAAGTGGTATTGGAACAACTAAAGATTTAGGGAAATATTTGGGTATGCCAATCTTGCATAAACGACTCAATAAAGAGACATTTGATGATATTTTGTGTCGGATGAACAAGCGTTTGTCTGGTTGGAAAGCGAAAACTCTGAGCATGTCGGGTCGTGTTACACTGGCTAAATCCGTGTTATCTTCTATCCCAGTACACAACATGAGTTTGATGTTATTACCGCCAGGGATTCTTAATGACTATGACCGCCTTATTCGGAGTTTTATATGGGGTAGCACTCGGGAGAAGAAGAAGATGCATTTGGTTTCATGGGATAGAGTATGTAAACCGAAGAATGATGGTGGCTTAGGATTGCGCACATCAAGGGGTATGAATGTCGCTTTACTTTCCAAAGTTGGGTGGAGACTGCTCCATCACAAGTTGGATTTGTGGACTAAAGTTTTACTATCCAAGTATAGATTGGAAAGAATAGATACTCCATTATGGGAACGATCAAAGGGAAGATGGTCGATGGTCTGGAAGAGTATCATGTATGGTTTAAATGATGTGGTCCTTAAATGGTCGGGTTGGAATATAGGAGATGGTCGAACAGTCCTCTTTTGGACGGATAGGTGGCTGTCCGAACTCCCGTTACGGGACATTGCAGTTTCAGATATCCCCGAGAACTTGCTGTTACAACCTTGCCGTTTCTTCTGGTCGGATTATGGTGGTTGGAAAATGGATATATTAAGCCAGTTTTTTCCGGATCGAATTTTGTTACAACTCAAGTCTGTGGTGCTAGACTCGTTCACAGGTGCGACGGACAATATTTCATGGATTTGGTCTTTCGATGGCTCACTTTCAGTAAAGTCCGCATATTGCTTACTTAACAGGGATGAGAGTTTTAAAGTTGATTTAAAAGGAATTTTCATGAATATATGGAGTGTTCAAGCACAAGAGAGAGTTAAAATGTTCTTGTGGCTGGTTGCTAATAGGGTAATATTGACGAACAAAGAAAGAGTGCGAAGGAAGATTGGGCATAGTAATATTTGCCAACTTTGTAAAGGGGCAGAGGAAACTATTCTTCATGTTCTCTGGGATTGTCCATCAATGTCCGGTATTTGGCGGAAACTGGTTCCAGCTACTAAAAAACAAGAATTTTTTCATCAATCTCTCTTAGACTGGTTGTTTACGAATTTGAAAGGTAAAGGTTTTTCAACACTCTTTGCTGTTGGTGTTTGGTGGGGTTGGAAATGGCGGTGTGGCTATGTGTTTGGAGAAATAGGCAAGTGCAGAGACAGAGTTAAGTTATTGAAGGATATAGCGAGCATAACAATCACAGCTCATAGAGCACAAGCTACAACGGTCTCGCGGAGCATGAATAACCGCTTGCGAAGTCAGAGTATTTGGTTTCGACCACCAGAAGGATGGGTTAAAATCAATATATATGGTGCGTCTCGGGGATCGGGGAGTTTAGCATCCGCAGGAGGAGTAATTCGAGATGCCTTGGGAGACTGGAAGTCCGGTTTCTCACTGAATATCGGTAGTTGTTCTGCTCTCCTAGCGGAATTATGGGGAGTCTACTATGGGTTATGGTTGGCTTGGGAAAAAGGTTTTAGGAAAATAGTGGTGGAGATGGATTCAGCGGTAGTGGTGGAGTTGTTGCAAGGGGGAGTTAAGCACTCCCACCCTCTTGCTTTCCTGGTACGTCTGTGCCAAAAGTTTTATAACACGGAATTGGTTGGTTGGGTTTGCTCATGTTTTTCAAGAGGCAAACAAGGTAGCGGATGAGTTGGCTAGACATGTTTTCTCATTCCCGGTTGGTTTTCACCTTTGTGATGAGCCACTTGATAGATTTTTTCATTCATTCTTTCTGATATTTTGCTTTCTTTTTCTACGAATGTTACATGCAATTTGTAATTTTTCTAATTAGTTAATATAGTTGCAGGGAGTACCTACTCTCTCTCTCCATTCACCAAAAAATAAAAATATATTAATTCCGTACCTGAATAATTTTTGTATTATATTTTGTAAGACCCGTCTTTGTTTCAACGGATCTAGTAATTAACTTGACTTCCACTATTGTTCTTGCGCGTCAAGTATTAATAATATAATATACTGTATTAACTTTCAATTTTGATCATGTTGAGTATTATAAAAGTTTGACATTGATTAAACTAATGGTAAAAGATGACAGAGTGTTTGTTATGCTTGTAAGAAATTAACTGTTTTATTTACATCTAAATATACGAGCTTAGGTAATCACTTAGTTTATTAAATTAGTTTATATTCACTAATGTCTCAATCGTCTTTTGTTTGTTATTATTTACGGGATTTATAAAATATCAGTTTTATATATCATAAATACTATTGACAAATTTTTATTTAAAAATATTATTTTCCTCAAAATTTAAAATTCAAATCCTGAACCTCAAATATTAAACCATAAACTCTAACTAGTAATTCTAAATCCAAAAATTGTAATTTTAATCATTTTAAAATATAATTTTAGATTTGTGATATTTTGGAGAAAATTTATTTTTATATTATTTTGTGATATTCTTATAATTTTTTAATATTTTCTGTTTATTTTTTATAATAGTTTTAGGTGATTTTAAGAAAACTAACCTGGCTAGAGTTTAGTCAAAATCGAGTAATTCAATTTAATTATGAAAATATCCTTTTTATAACTTTTTAGAAATATCTTATTATATATACAAGAAAAGAAAAAACCAAAGACCAAAAAGTCCAAAAAAATAAAGAAAAAAAAAACTTGTATGGAAAAGTCCAGTGTAATAAATAAACTAAAATATATTTGTCGCGTATTGTTAGATAACGAGGGGAATAAATGTTTTTTAAAAAAAACGAAGTTTCTAAGAGCGTCACCAACTTCCACTAACGACATCGTTTTGAAACCTAGAGAACCTTCGTCGGAACTTTCTTCTTCCTCCGTACTCTTTATAATTCCTCCGCCGCAGGTGTTTTCTCACTCCACTCACATTTAAATCCTCTGATCAGAAGAAACAAACTTTCACTCTCCAAAATCCATAAATTTGATCAATGTCTGATTTTGATTACAGTAACTCAACAAACTCACCTGATTCCGTTAATAATGGCGTTAACTCACCGGTTTTTTACCGGAACCCTAGTTTCAGTAACGTTATCTTAAACGAAAGCTGGAGTGCTTTGCCGTTAAGCGTCGATGATTCACAAGACATGGCTATTTACAATACTCTCCGTGACGCCGTTAGCTCCGGTTGGACACCAACCGCATCTCTAACCACATCGCCGGTAACTGTTACAGAAGAATCAGTCGATTCGAATAAGACGGTGGTTGTAACGGAAGCGAGTGGCTCTCACACTAGGCAAAAAGGGATGCAATACAGAGGAGTAAGGAGAAGGCCATGGGGGAAATTCGCGGCGGAGATTAGAGATCCGAAGAAGAATGGAGCTAGGGTTTGGCTTGGGACATATGAATCACCGGAAGATGCAGCGGTGGCTTACGATCGTGCGGCGTTTCAGCTTAAAGGATCAAAAGCTAAGCTTAATTTTCCACATTTGATTGGCTCTTGTAAATATGAACCTGTTAGAATTAGACCTCGTCGTCGCTCGCCGGATCCGACTGTTTCATCGCCTGAGATTAAGAGTGTGGACGACGGAAAGTCTGAAATGACTGTCCCGGAATTGGATTTCACGGTGGATCAGTTTTACTCAGATGGTGATTTACTAATGGATCAATCAACATGTTCATATTTTGATAATCTTAAATGATTTTAATAAAAAGTTTTTGTAATGTTAAATTTAATTTGTATGTTGAGTTTTGCTTTTATGAACTATGCTTTGAATACACGACACAACACAATGAAACGGTTTTGATTATGTGTAATATAGTAAAGATTTGTTTGCTTACTATTTCTAATATTAATTTTGTCCCATATTTGGAAATATTGAACGTTTTAAATTCTGTTTAATCTGAAAATAATCCTTGCGTGGTGGATTCTCTCTAGTTTTTGTAGTCAATCTTAAGATACTACTCGCTATATAGTTGAAGGAACAAAAGTTGGTGAAGGCGACATAAAAATATTTAAAAAATGGTATGTAGAGTAGTTTTATTTTTTATTACTTTATTAGCATGGATAATTCGAATAGGTCCCGATTATTATTGTATTAAATCAAAAGTTTCATTTATCAAAAATTAAGAAATAACTTATATTTATCATGATAAAAAAATTTTCTCTATGAAAAATTGAATTATATTATCTAGGTGCTAATATCCTAACTCTAACTACAAAAAATCTACACCCTTATCATAACAAATATAAAAATATATAACAAACAGTAAAAAAATCTCTTTCTTTTTCTCTCATACGAAACCCTAGTTGTATCCTAATATACTTTTTTTTAGCTAGCGGTTCATCAAACGCTGATAACCGATCCCCGCTAATGTTTTTTCTTTATTCTTTTTTTTTTATCTATGTTCCGGCTTGTAAAGAATTTAGTGCACTTCTCTTTGGTGTGGTATTTAGCTACAAGGATCTTGGATGGTGAGCTCTTCTCTAGCGAGATAGTGGGCACCGAACTTCGTTCAATGGCGTAGAGCTCCTCTGTGTCGCCTTTTGCCTTGTCGGCATTGAGTTTCTATCCTCTTTGATCTTGTCGTCTCTGTTGTCTCCTCCGCCCGCTATCGCTTCTCAATCCAGTCATGGCTCTAGTTTTGAGTGGCTAGACACTAGTGAGGTCATGTTTTGCTAGACTTGGGTATGCAAATCCAGTAATAGCCTTGGGTGAGTTTGGTCTAACCTGCTTTCTTTAGTGTTTATGTACTGATCTTGGGTTTGTTTTGGCTAGGTGTGACTCTGTTAATCTCTGGTTTGTTGGCCATGTGAGTTGGTTGGTTTTTCGCCTGTTAGTGGTGTGTGTCACCAGTTGCCCCCTGCCTTTTTCTGTTTCTCTTTGGCTAGTTTTTTGTGGCTTAGAATTTCAGAGTTCTCTGTTTATCAGCTATGATGCTGATGGATCGGATTTTCTCTGGTTTTGGTTTTTGCGTTGGTAGGCTTCAAGCTTGGTCTTTGTGTATATCGGTTATCTGGTTGTGCTCTTTGGGTTTATTTTCTGGTTTTAGCTTTTAGTGTTCGTGGATCTCCTTTCACTTTATGCATTTGTGGCCTAATCTGGAACGGTTTTTCATCCTCTTGTGATGAATCACATGTACGGTTGTTATACTCAGCTTCCTCTGCCAGAGTTCTTGGTAAAGTTTAGCTCGAGACCTGATGGATTCTTATCTTTTTTTTACTGGCATCAACGTTTCTAGCATCGTCATTGTCTACGGTTCTTTGTCTCATTAGAGGTCATGTATTTGCCTCTCTCCCAAAGTGCAATGTTTTATCTTCTGAAGTCTACATATTACCAGTGAAGACATGTAGCAGTCTTTTCTGAATGTCTTGTATCCTCGTGCTCGCGACTTTCCTTGGCATTCTGCTAGTGAAAAGTTAAAGTTAGTCTCTGAGTATCGTTTGGTCTTTATTAGTTTAGCTTTCTCTTAGATCACTTTGTTTGTATCGCTTTAGTTTTTATCGTGTTTCCGGTATGTTGAGCAAAGCTTTCCAAGTTTTTGGGCTCACATAGCCAAAAACTTTGGGCAATATTTGTATTTTACTCTGGTTAACTTTATTTTAATCGATGAGAAAAAAACGAAAAAATAAAAAATAAAAATAGTAGACCTTCTAAATACGTTTTTGATATATCATTAAGAAGGTCTCTGATAGGCTCAATATTTTAATCCTAAATCTAACTGCAAAGAAAAAATATAAGTATTATAGGCTAGGGTCGAATTCCACATAGACCAAATAGTGCAGCTTTCAGTTCAATATCAATTCTAGCTAAGACGAATAAAAAATGTGGTTTTAACTAATATCTAAGCAATAACAGTAAACTAAAACGATTTTAAATCAATTAACTAAGGCATCAAACATTAGAGAATTTCACATATATTCATGTTTGAAGCTCAGGTTAACATACAAGAATTGATATTAAAAATAGTTCTCAACATGAAAGACATAACTAGATTAATCTTCTCTCGGAGTACTAAACTCTATGTTTGAATCATCATATATAAAATCTTGCATGTCTAATAATTCAATCAAGCATTAAGTTCATATTCAATTCTTCATAGACATTCAAGACAACACTCTCGCTATGCAAGAACATCTACTCATATAGACTAGATCATATCTCTAAACCAAATCTCTTTGTGTTTATTAATCTAAAATCAATGAATTAATTAGCTACTCTAATCATGCATTAAGAACAAATCTAGACTAAGAACCTAACAATTTCAATATATTATGTTAAACCATAACTATCAAACCTGGTTTCTTTGTGAAACCCCCAAAACCTAACAAGGTGACTAATCAGTCATAGCAAAGCAATCAAAAAGCATTGTAGAAGAAAGCATATTTAAAATCCAAATCAATATATTAAAAGTAAAAGAGTTCAGAATTCTTCTCCAAAATACATGGTAGGAATTCGTCTCTCTCTCAAAGCTCTGAAATCTCAAGTGTACGTAAAAGAAAATAAAATTAAGCTCAAGGGTTTTATAGTTCAAAAGGAAAAAGAAAATGAAACCAAATAAGGAAAAAATCTTGAAACTCTTGATAAGTCTTGAAGGCAATTTTGTAAATTTGACAAACTTCATTTTTCTTCCCGAGTGCAGGGATCGACCGATCTGAAATCAGATCGATCGATTTGTTCTTTAAATGGGAATGATAGATTTAAAGAGAGATCGATCGATCTGTGTTTCAGTAAGTTTCCAGGGGAATTGGATCGATCGATCCCATGCATTGATCGATCGATATCTTCCTACGTGCATTTTAGATCGATCATTCTTCACTTTGGATAGATCCATCCATCTTCATTTTGTCCGTTTGCATATGTAATCTTCTAAAAACTATCATTTTCGCCATAACGTCCCAAACACCTAAAATCCGGAAATCATGCCAAAATACAAGGAAAACACTCGCATAATGCTAAAAAGCAAGGATAAATACTCACTATAAGACATTAAAACCGAGTAATATTATCTCCCATACTTAGATCTTTGCTTGTCCTAAAGTAAAGCAAAAATCAAATCCAGAGAAGAGGTTTGAAACCGGACCACACAAAAACTCTCAAAATCTCAGCAACCCCAAATTTAGACATCAAAAACCAAAATACAATAATCCTAGACAACCACTGCAAATCAGCGTGTTTACATGTTCCTGAAAATATGCTTCCTACTCTAAATCCCACATCGATCAAACTATCAAATCATCTCAACTAGCTCTCTAAATTCTAATAAGTACAGATAAGTGCATTCTCACCTATGGGGTATCGATCAATGCGCTTAAATACCTTTTCTATCAAAGCGTCCATACCAAACAGAGCATCAATCGACCTCTGGTCCCGACTCCTTTTTCCCCTTTCCTCACTTCTTTTTCTTTTCTTTTCTTACTGTTTTTTTTCTTCACATTTCTGCGCTTTTTTGTATGTTCTTCTTTTTTTAGCAGCCGGTTTGATGGGATGAGGAAACAGACTTCGAGGTCCGCTGTTCAATCCCTTTTTCACTGTTTTTTATTAAAGAGGAGGAGAGAAATGATTCATATCATATTGAAAGAACTTGTCGGTTTTACAGAGAACTGAAGTATTACCAACACCAGAAGCAAGAGAATATAAGATCAAATTAAGTCATATCCAAATAGAGCTAGCATAAAATCATCAACAATCCAAAAGAATCAGAACTTTCAAAAGCATATCAATAAGTCTGTTGGGTTCCATGTCTATCATAACAGTTAAATCTAAGTCACAATTCAAGTAGTAATTAATGTTAAACTCACACTAGGTTAGTAATCATCATTGATTCTAGTCATTATTCCTTTGACTCGACTAGACTCTCCTAATTATAAACAATTTTTTTTTGAAAGTTTTCACCAAAAGACAAAACATCAAAATAGAGTTAGTATTATTACACCTTCCCCATACTTACTTCACACCGTACCAGTGTGAAAATAAACCCAAGAGAAGGAATGAAGTAACCTGAATCAATAGATAAGTCTGAAATAGATGAAAAACCCACACGAGTTCAAATGAAAGGAAAGTACTAATGGTGAAGCATCCTGAATCAGAAATCCATCTTGAACTGCGACCTAGAGCTACGAGTTATTGCCTTTTTCTGCTTTTCCTGTAAAATAACAAACACTCAAAAGAAGTATTAATGTTCTATCGATTTTAAACATATTATAGAATGGTTTTACAATGACTGAGCAATGCTAACTTAGGAATCAACAAGAATCATATGTGAGAGGCAACATTTGAAACCGTTCTAAATAATCAACCTAGTAGCATATCATCAAGTTGGTAAGTAAAGAGCAATGATCAAACAACAATAATTAGAATTAGCAAGAATCAAGAAATACTTAAAACAACCAACAATTCAAATGATATAACAGAAATAAGATTCAAGATAGACAAGAGATAACCCGGAGTAATTTGAAGATCTTTTCACCAGTAATATCCTAAATCACAGAGAACTCAAAACTAAAAATAAATAGGTTAGTAACTAAAAATCAAACTGACTCAAAAACTGAAAACACAAAATTCAAAACACCAAATAGTAGGTTACCTCCCATTCAACGCTTGTTTAACGTCACGAGTTTGACGAACTAACCTCATAAGTCGTGGTTGAGTTAACATCAAGAGAGTGTCCATAACAAGATCTACAAGTGGAAATTGTCAACTTAAGAACCTTACCCATCATTTCCTTTCCCGCATCGGTTCCTTTATCCTTAAGCTCTAAGGTAAAGAAGGCTCTAACCTTTGAGAAAGGTTTTGAATTACCTTCTCACCTTATTCTCCACTGCATCTTCTTTATTTCTTGAGGTTTCAAAATCACTTGAGAACTTTTCTTGACTCTCTAAGTTCACCGCTCCTTGCTTTTGACCTTTGGGGTTTCATTCCTTGTCGAAACTTAAGATTCTCTATTCAAGACTTCTATAATCGCACCCTTAAGATGATGTTTTATATGAGATTCATGTTCCATAAATTCTTCCTTAACCACTGTGATTCTATATGAACCTTTAAGAGGGACTGTTGGATAGAAAAACATTTTCTTGACTTTTGTAACGGAGATACGCTGATTAGGCATATCAACCACAACTCCAACAGATGTTAGAAAATGTCTACCTAGAACTAGTGGCATATTTGAATTCGCATTCATCTCCAAAATATGAAAATCAACAGGAACTACAAAACCTCCAACTTATACCAGCAAATTGGAGATGAATCCATTCGAGGTTATAGTGGAATCATTAGCAAGCTGAAATGACATCTTAGATGGTTTAATTGCTGAAATTCCCAATTTCTCTGCAACAGCCTTTGACATGACACTCACATTAGCACATGTGTCGTAGAGCGATTCCTTGAATTCTACCTCATTTATCAAACAAGGAACTACAAATTCTCCAGGATCTTGCACCTAATGTAGCCTTCTTATTGGATTTAGTGTCTTACCTATCACCTTACCATCCTCAAAATAAGTTATGGACTTTTTAGGCTCAAGTGGGTAGGGGACTTTGGGTTTATATGCTTGATTTAGAGTTGTTCTAGCCTCGGAAGAAGGAACGATCGATCTATGAAGAGATCGATTGATCTCTTGGTTTTTTGAATCAGACAACGATGGACCAACAGATCTAGTGGAGATCGATCGATCTCTTCTTTCGAATGCTCCTGTTTTAGCTAGATCGATCGATCTAGGTGCAAGGATGGATCGATCTGAAGTCTTGGGAGTTTTCCATAACTTTGGATCGATTGATCTCCCCTTCTGCACTTTCTTTTAATTATTTTTCGGTAACTTGATGGTAAAAATATGCATTCTCTTCACCGATTTCTGATACTTTCTCCACTTTATCAACAACTTCAATCAATTCAGCAACTATAGACTTACAATATCTTTTTGGATTGTCTTCAACTTTTCCAGGGAAAACATCAATTTGTCTTCTTACAAATTCTGCAGTTTGAGCTACTTGCATATCGAGCTTCTTCACATGAGTTGATAGTGACTAAATTTTTTTTTTAAATCAGTGTACATACTGTCTATCTTGACATTGATGTTCCTTTCATATTGTTGATGACTTTCCAAGATTTGTTTGAGCATTAATTCCATCTTATTATCTTGTTGAACTTGGGGGTGGAGCCGCTTATTGAAACCCATGCCGAGATGGCTGTTGAAAGCCACCAGAGTTGGTATGCAACACATAGTTCCTATTATGATTCTCTTGAAAACCACTTCCACCTGTATTTTGACCAAAAGATTATCCATAATTCTGGACAAGGGTTTCTGTTAAGGTGGGTAAACTTGATTTTGGGAGTTTTTTGCATTAGTGCTTCTCCATGAGAGGTTGTCCTTGTTGAAACATGGATTATATCCTTGATTGTACACTCTCATTCCCTGGCAATCGACATAGATCACTTATTCTACAAGTTCATGCTCTTTGATAGCAAAGCAATCTGCTTCAATCTTATCTACATCTTCAGCGAAACTGACATGTTTATGGTTTTAGCTCTTGAAAAGTTGAGTAAGAAGTCATTTTACATCTGCAAGTTCAGAAGATTTTGAACTAGATGATCTTCCTCTTTTTTCATCAGGAAAATGATTGATGTTGCTTGCAGCAAGATTGTCTATGAGCTGATATGCTTCATTAACCGGCTTGGTCATGAAGTCATCATTGCTAGTATCAAGTAAGAGTTGATACTTTTTATCAATACCTCTGTAAAAAGGTGTTGAGGAGATTTAGCTCAGAGAAGCCATGGTGAGGAAAATCACGAAGGTATTCCTTGAATCTGTCCCATGCTTAGAAGAAAGACTCTACATGACCTTGCTAAAACTGAGATATTTTGCTTCGAAGGTTGTTGGTCCATGTAGTGGTGTAGAAGTGACTCAAGAACTTGTCTTTGCAGTCATCCTAAATTTAAATGGAGTTGGCGGGTAGAGATTTTAATCAAATGAGAGCCTTGTCGGCAAGATAATAATTGAAGAGCTTGCAATGTGTAAAGTCCTTAGAAACTCCATTAAGTTGAACGGTGCCACATATATCCTCAAAGCTGTCAATGTGGTCCATTGGGTGCTCAGTGGGTAATCCATAGAATTGGTTTTGCATGAGCAACTGGACGAGTTGGATAGGGAATTGATAGTCATGTCTCTGAGGTTTACGAGGTTGAAGGATGTTCCTATTAGCAAGGAAAGCTTCAGGTTTGTTGAAGTCTCCAACTAGAACCGTATTTTGAGCTTGTTTATGATTGGAAAATGCTTGTGGATCTCCTATGAGGATGTAATTTTGCCCAACTGGTGGCACTTGATTGTCGTTTCCTCCATTTTGAGTTGGTGGTACTTGATTGTCGTTTGCTCCTCCCGGTTGGTTGACTAAATGATGTAATCATGGTTGAGGATTCAAGTTGTTCGCTCTTTGGGGAGGGATCTGGTTGTTCGGATCGTCGGATAGGACCGGATTGTTAAGAATAATGTTATCTCCCATTGTGTTGGTTGAGCTTGCGTTCTTCCTTGCTTTCCGGTTTGAGCGTTCTAACTTAGAGAGTTCTGCGTTACTGAGGTTGAACAATTCTTTAAATTTGTTAGATCACCGGATCATGCACCTGGAAAAATGAAATCAGGGAGAAAGAAACACAATTAGTATTGTAAAACAAAAGATCTTAGACCATATTCTAAACAAAACTTAAAAGGCACTCAATTGGTCCCCGGCAACAGCGCCAAAAATCTGATAGGCTCAGGATTTTAATCCTAAATCTAATTGCAGAGAATATATCTAAGTAGTATAGATTAGGGTCAAATTCCATAGAGACCATATAGTGCGATTTTTAGTTCAATATTGATTCTAGCTAAGAAGATTAAAAAATGTGGTTTTAACTAATATCTAAGCAATAACAGTAAACTAAAACGGTTTTAAATCAATTAACTAAGGCGTCAGACATTAGAGAATTCCACATGTATTTAAGTTTGAAGCTCATGTTAACATGCATGATTTGATTGAAAATAGTTCTCAACATGAAAGACATAAATAGATTAATCTCCTCTTGGAGTATTAAGCCCTATGTTTGAATCATCAGATATAAACTCTCCCATGTCTAATAATTCAATTAAGCATTAAGTTCACATTCAATTGTTCATAGACATTCAAGACAACACTTTCGCTAAGCAAGAACATTTACTCATCTAGACTAGATCAGATCTCTAAACTAAAACTAAATCTTTTTGCGTTTATTAATCTAAAATCAATGAATTAGTTAGCTACTCTAATTTATGCACTAAGAACAAATCTAGACTAAGAACCTAACAATTTTACTCCATTATGTTAAATTCTAACTATCAAACTTGGTTCCCTGGAAAACACATAAAACCTAACAAGGCGACTACTCAAATATAGCCAAGTAATCAAAAAGCATTTTCCAAAATACAGGGTAAGAATTCATCTCTCTCTCAAATCTTTGAAATATCAAGTGTACGTAAAAGAAAATAAAACTAAGCCTAAGATTTTTATAGTTCAAAAGGAAAAGGAAAATAAAACCAATTAAGGAAAAAAAATCTTGAAAGTCTTGAGGGAAATTTTGTAAATTTTTCACTTCATTCTTCTTCTCGAGTGCAGGGATCGATCGGTCTGAAATACGATAGACCGATCTGTTCTTTAAATGGAATCGATCGATCTAAAGAGAAATCGATCGATATGTGTTTCTGTAAGTTTTCAGGGGCATTGGATCGATCGATCCCATACTTGGATCGATTAATCTCTTCCTACGTGCATCATAGATTGATCATTCTTCAATTTGAATCGATCCGTCCATCTTTATTTTGTCTGTTTGCACCGAAAATCTTCTGAAAACTATCATTTTCGCTCCAGAACGTGCCAAATACCCAAATCTCTGATATCATGCCAATAATACAAATAAACACTAGGATAATGCTAAATAGTAAGTATAAATACCCTCTATAAAACATTAAAATCAAGTAATATCAGTTTCGATAAATTATATACTTACTAGTTATTATTAAAAATTCATATAATAAAGATAATTTATTAAATAATTTAAAAGAGATAAGATAACATATCCACAAAAATATAAACCAAAAAGAATAATAAATATTTTTGGTTGGTAAGCAGAATAATAAATATTTTATAAGGCTCTTAAAATGACAAAAAGTTATTTAAGTAACTAAATTTACCGAATAAATTTGATAGACAAAAAAGGGTATTAATTCATATGAGTATTGAAAATCTTCTCTCATCTTTCTCGGATATTCTCGAAACAGATTGTTTCTCTGTTCCACTATTGGAACATCTGACTTCAATTTACGCAAAAGGTTAGATTTTTCCGCACATTCATTCACTTCTTGTTATTGCATTGATCACAATTATCACGTTTTTCATGCGTTCTTGCTTCTGTTTTTGTTATACTTGACTTGCCCACCAGTTGTTCGTCGAAATGTCCACATAACTTTTGTCAAGTCAAAGACTTTCTTTGATTCATGGAACGGTGGTCCAGAGTTTTGAAGGTTCCTTTGGATACTAATAGTGACAATTACTATAGAGTTGCATCATCTCTTACACTAACTGTGAGAGTGACACTTTTTCTATTATCATCATCATCTCAATATTCTACTTTTTGAGAATGCTTTCATTTTGATCCAACAGGTTCCTTCTGCAAATGTGATATTCTTTCATGGAGATAGAGTTCAAGAAACAGGGAATCATGTGATTGAGAGGCTTTATGATTTGCAGAAAGTTTGTGAGGTTCTTGTTTCTAAATTTGGGAATTCTGTTAATGCTTGGGTTTTTGAAGCTTCTATGTATAATGGACCTTTTGCAATCTACAAAGACTTTGTTCCATCAATGAATCAATTTGGAGAACCAAAATCTTATTCTCCAATTGGATTTCCAGCTTCTTCATCAATTGTCTCTCTCTTATCAAATTTCCTTCACAAGGTATTGTTATTAGGGGTGGGCATTTAAACCGAACCGAATTTAGTTCGGTAAGTTCGGCTCAATTCGGCACTATTTTAATTTTAGTTCAGTTTTCGGTTCGGTTCGGCAACCATTTTTTTAATACTAAATTAACCGAACCGAACCGAACTTGCTAAAATTAACCAAACAAACCAAACCGTAAAAACCGAAAAACTGAAAAACCGAAAATTTAACCGAAATTTAGATTTCCGAACCGAAAAATCGAACTCCAAAAGTGAACAACCGAACCGAACAAACCGAATGCCGAACCAAAACTGACCTGAACCGAACTGAACCTGCTAAATTAATCGAACAGACCAAAAAACCCGAAAATAAACCGAAAAAATTTAACCGAAATTTTCGAACCGAACTTCAAAAGTGAAAAACCGAACCGAACCAAACTTTTGTTCGGTTCAATAAAGCCAAAAAAAAAAAGAAAAAACCGAACAAACCGAATGACCACCTCTAATTTTTATGCTTAAGCTACAACTTTATTTATCGTGTTTTTTCGATTAATCAAATATAATGATCAAAATCAGGCAAAGAAGGAAGACAAAGAAATGTATTTGATTAACCAAATTGAATCGGTTCATCTCTGTCCTAGAACAATTCTTCTCGGATTTAGCAAAGGTGGTGTTGTGATTAATCAGTTCTTGAGTGAAATCAGTTCATCTTCAATCCAAGAACAAGCTATGAGCAAGCATGAAAGCTTCTTAAACAGTATATTTGAAGTTCATTATATTGATGTAGGATTAAACTCTTCTGGTGCATATATTACTGATCATAATGTCATAGAAAGAATCTCTCAACGTCTTGCAAGAGGAGCAAATGAAGTAAGGATATTCCTTCATGGAACTCCTAGACAGTGGTGTGATGAGAAACGTGGTTGGATTCTTAAGGAAAAAGATGAATTGGTTCGTTTGATCAAATCTGAAGCTGAGAATTCTGGTGGGAAGCTCTATGTTTATGAAAGATTCTATTTTGCTGATAGAGTTCCTGATTTACAAATGCATTTTGAGATAATTGATGTTATGGATGTCTCCTAATAAAAATGATGTAATTAAAGTTTCTCTTAATTAATTACAATTTATTATAAAGTTTATTCAGTTTATTTGAGTTTTTTTTGTTTTGTTATTTGTATTTATGATTTCTGTATCACAATAAGTCGATCTAGTATCTTAAAAAAAAAATTGTACTCAGCAAATAGTGACAACTATTAGTGCATTTGTTATCTTGTTGGATAAAAGTTAAATAGAGGTTTATTTGTTTCACTTGAAGAAAATAATTGAAAATTATGAAATGTAAGTAGGTTAATGTTTTTATTTATGTTATAAAAGTTTGGATTACTTTTTTTTTTAACTCAAATTTATTATATTAGAACGAATTAGAGTTTACAGCATCTTCGTTTAGAGAATTTACAATACATAAGAGAATACATGAAAATGAATGATATAGATGGTTCTCCATATTTTTGGGTTGTGCCAAAGTATGTGTTGCACCATTACACCTACGTGATATCTATGTAAATTGAGTCTCCAAAAATCTTCGTTCTCATGTACAAATGTCTCTGATCCAGTTTTCTAAATGAAAGACATCTATTTGACCATCCAATACTTTAATAAGAGTCTGGTTATCTTCTTCAAAACATATTCTTTTATATCCCAAACTCCAAACATGGTGCATAGCAAATAGGAGAACTTGCGTCTCGGCCTCCAAAGACGTTTTTACTTGTTGACCGGTGGCTTGTCCAACTTTACAAAATTCACCAACAACGTTTCTAAATACCCAGCCTGCAAATGCTGCTGTTTCTTTATTAATAAAAGATGCATCGTAATTACATTTGATCCAATTCCATTGTGGTTTTTTTCAGGTTGATGATATCGTAGTTGACTAGTTGCATTATGAGTAGTCAGTTTATTGGTAGCTTGAATCCATTCATCAACAGACATACTAACTCTATGTATGATTGAAAACGGTGTAAATGTTTTATCTTGAAAAAATTCTCGATTCCTCGCCTTCCATATCTCCCATATAACATACTAAGGTAATAATTTTGTTGAATAGGATGAGGTATTATGAGTATAAAACTCCAATAAAAGGGAGAATTTGGTTATGAATCGATGGTAGGATTTGAGAATGACATATTTGGGATATTCATGGGTGACCAAATATCTTCCACACTTAAACATGTAAAGAATAAATGTTTTAATGATTCCGACTGTGAGCATCGTTTTACAACTATCATCAGATGCAATGTGCCTCCGGGAAAGTTCAGCTTTTGTGGCCAATGTATTAGTACATAACCTCTACACAAAATGTTTGATTCGAGGAAATATATCCAATTTCCATAGCTTTTGGTACCAGTCACAGTTTATTGGATTTCCAAGTAAGGTATGTGTCCGTTCCAGATGTTTTGCAGCAAACCTATAACCTGTTTTTACTGTATATTGTCCATTATGGGTTAGAGATCAGCCTATGCAATCATGAGATTTGATGGATGGAAGTTTCATTGCGGTGATAAGTGGTATATCATCCTCATGGATTGTTTCAACAATACGATTCACATTCCATGTACTAGGAGATAAGTTAATTAGATCACTAACTTTGGTGAGATGTACCAGATTATCTTCTTTAAGTTGAGGTGCTCTAGGTGGATCAGTGGAAAGTCAATTATCAGACATATTTACTGAAGTTCCATCTCCAATCAAGTAACTCATACCATTCTTTAATAGATCTCGACCATGTATCAATGACCTCCAGGCAAAGGATGAATTTCTACCAGATTTAGCTTGTAGAATTGATGTTTGACTATAGTATTTGCTGGGATACACACGTGGAACAAGGCTTTTAGGAAAATGTAGTTGTCTCCAAATTTGCTTTGCCAATAAGGTATCGTTAAACGACTCAAGATCACGAAAGCCAAGACCCCCATTGCCTTTTGAAGCACATAGTTTTTCCCATTCCATCCAGTGTAGTGTTTTTCCGTCATGATTACGATTCGAACACCAATATTTAGCAATTTCCTTTTCGATTTCTTCTGTTAAACCCTTTGGTAGCTTAAAACAACTCATCGCATATAAAGACATAGCTTGACATATCGATTTTAAAAGAATCTCCTTACCGGCTACGGACAGAAATCGTTTGGACCACGAACTCGTTCTTCGTTTAATACGTTTAATGATATATTAAAAAAACTTCAGTCTTCCTCGCTCCAATAAGTTCAGGCATACCTAGATACTTACTGCATCCTCCAATGTTATTAATACCCAGCTGTTGATTAACTCTGTTTTGTTGCAGGTTTGTAATTTTCCGACCAAAATGGATGCTAGACTTTTCTTTATTAATTAATTGACCATATGCCAATTCATATTGGTGAAAGATATTTCGAATTTCTCATTATGAGCTAGTAGTCGCTCGACAGAAAAATAACGCATCATCGGGGAAAAGAAGATGACTAATTGTTGGACATTGTCGACTAATCTTAATCCCTTGAAGACGATTCTGTTGTAAAGCTTTGCGTAGCATATGGCTGAGAATTTTTGAACAGATAATAAATAGATAAGGGGATAGCGGGTCACCATGTCTTAATCCTCGATCTGGTTTGAAAAACCACGAGCCTCGCCATTAATCTTGATCGAGAAAGTCACTGATTTTAGGCATAACATTATCTAGTGAACCCATATTTCTGAAAAACCCATTTGAATCATACTTTCTTGTAAGAAGGCTCATTCAATACGATCATAAGCTTTGGAGATATCCGTTTTAATTGCCATGAATGATGAAGAACAATGCTTTCAAGTTTTTTAAGCATGGAGAACTTCGTGAGCAATCAATACATTGTCTGTTATTTGTCTAGAGTGAACAAAAGCCCCATGTTCTTCACAGATTAAATCTGGCAGGTGTTTCTTTAATCGATTAGCTAACACTTTGGCAATGATTTTATAGCTAACATTACAGAGTGCAATTGGCCGAAAGTCATACATTCGTTGAGGATATTGGAACTTTGGAATTAAACAAATATTAGTATGGTTTAAATCTGGATCTAAAATTTAATTATCGAAAAATCGATGAACTTCAGAAAACACATTAAATTGATATCATTCCAGAATGACTGGTAAAATTCTGCTGTAAATCCATCAGGGCCTGGCGCTTTAGAGACACCTATGGAACAACAGCATCTTGAACCCTTGTAATGTTACCTTTCGAGTTAATTCCTGATTCATACTTGACGTAACTCATTGAGGGAGACCAGAAAAAACATCATCGAAGTTATTTGAGGGATTGATTGTTGTACGAAATAAAGTTGTGAAATAACCTGTAGCAAGTTTAGTTAGTTCCTCTTGACCATGATATTGACGTCCTTCATCATCATACAAACGACTAATCTTGTTACAAGCTGATATTTTTTTTTTGCTACATTGAAAAAGAATTTAGTATTGCGATCCCCACATTTAAGCCATTTGTTTCTACTCTTAGTTTTCCAGAAGATCTCCTCTTCAACATATGCTTGATTTAAAAGTCTGCGAAATTGTTGAATCTGTGAAGTATGCAGTTCATGTTTAATCGCATCTTGAAGTTTGGAGTTATATAATGTAATGTCAGCTTTAGCATTAACATGATGAAGAGATTTCCACCTAGAAATTTTGGATCTACAGCTTGTTAAACGATTGGAAAGGGAAGTTCATGCAGGTTTTGATTTCCAGTGATTGATTATTGTAGAATTAAAATTGTCCTTATTAAAATATCGGCAGTCAAACCGAAAATCCTTTATAATGGGTTCATATTTTGTAAGAAAATAAACAACCACCGGACGATGGTCGGAAATACCGATCTCTAAGAATTCTGCATAAGAATCACCATAACTCTGTTACCAATCCGGGTTTACTAATGTGCGATCTAAACAACATTGAACGTGATGATTATGAGGCTTTTCAGACCATGAAAATTTGTCACATTTGGCTTGTAAATCAGTGAAATTACATATGTTATACAAATATCTGAAATCGGCAAAAGATTGTCTAGGTCGAGATATTCCACTAATTTTTTCTGTATTGTCTAAAATTTCATTGAAATCTCCAATACTAATCCATGAGTCCATTCTTGTAGAAGCTAAGGATTTTAGTTTGTTCCAAGTTATATGTCAGATTTGTAGACTTTTCACACATATTAATAAAACATATTAATTATAGATAATAAGTACACTATTTTTGTATATAATAATTTTCTATAATTCTAAACCAATAGTAATTTAACAAATTCAAAATTTTCAATCAATGTTTATTGAAATTTACAGTTTTCCAATAATTGTTACATAGAAAACTAAAATATATATCTTTTATAAACAAATTTAAAATCCAAAATATAATGGAGTAATAATAAATGTAAGATAATAGTACTTCCTTTCCTTTATGTTTAAGCCAAAAAAATTGTTTCATCTTTTAAGATTTTTTCTTGTTTTCATACAACCTTTTAGTATATTAAATATTTTATAGCCAATGAAAAATGCTGGCTTTATATTCATTGTTTGAAGTGTTTTTATTATATGAGATTTTTTATTTAACAAGTGTGCTTTAGAAAAAAGAAAAAAAATTGAGAACCCCGAACCCAATTTAAACCAGTGTGGGTCCCACGAGTTGCTGTCTTTTTCCCAAAACCGAGTTTAGTTGGGAAAGTCAAAGACAAAGATTCTCGTAATACATTTGAGGAAGTTTAACAGAAAAAACGGTAATTCAATGAAATCTCATGAGGTACAGAACATTAAGCTTGGAGTTTGCAATAATATGAAGATAATGATGCTACACGAGCTAGAAACTAAACCACTTTGGCTTCCAATTGAGAGAAAATGCTTTAACTTTCTCCAACAAAGCCAACGATTCAGCAAACTCTCTCTTCTTCAGATCCATGCTTTCATGCTTCGTCACTCCATAGATACCAATGTTCAAATCTTCACAAAACTCTTATCTACATCTGCTCTTAGTATTGATATTGGGTATGCACGTAAGTTGTTCGATCAAAGGCCTCAAAGAGAAGACACTTTCCTTTGTAACTCAATGATCAAAGCTTTTTTAGAAATTCGTCAATATACTAATTCAATTGGTATTTACAAAGATGTTAGAAAAGAAACATGTTTCTCTCCTAACAGTTTTACTTTCATGACATTGATCAAATCCTGCACTTTAAGTAAGTGTAATAATCACCAAGGTTTGCAAATACATAGCCAGATATGGAGATTTGGTTTTTGTGGAGATATGTATGTTTTGACTGGAGTTGTTGACATGTACGCTAAGTTTGGGAAAATGAAATGTGCGAGGAAGGTGTTTGATGAAATGTCTCAAAGAAGTGAAGTTTCTTGGACAGCTTTAATTTGTGGGTATGCTAAATGTGGAGAGATTGATGTAGCGAGTAAGCTCTTTAATCAAATGCCTGAAGTTAAAGACGTTGTGATATATAACGCAATGATTGATGGTTATGTTAAATCTGGTGATATGATCTCTGCTAAGAGATTGTTTAATGAGGTGATGATGATAAATAAAACTGTTATCACTTGGACAACAATGATTCATGGTTACTGTAACAACAAAGACATAGAATCAGCGAAGAAATTGTTTGATCTTATGCCAGAAAGGAACTTAGTTACTTGGAATACAATGATAAGTGGATACTATCAAAATAAAAAGCCTCAAGAAGCTATAAGATTGTTTCAAGAAATGCAGAGAATCACTTCACTAGATCCAGATGATGTGACTATTGTAAGTGTGTTACCTGCTATATCTGATACAGGTGCTCTTAGATTAGGAGAATGGTGTCACCATTATGTGCAAAGGAAAAAGCTTGATAAGAAAGTGAAAGTGTGTACAGCGATTCTTGATATGTACTCAAAATGTGGAGAAGTCGAAAAGGCGAGAAGAGTCTTTGATAAGATGTTAGAGAAAGAAGTAGCGTCTTGGAATGCTATGATACATGGTTATGCTTTAAATGGGAATGCATTTGAAGCTTTGGAACTATTCTTGACAATGATGAAAGAAGCAAAGCCAGATGAGGTCACAATGCTTGCGATTCTTACAGCTTGTAACCATGGAGGATTAGTAGATGAAGGAAGAAAATGGTTCCAAATGATGAAAGAGTTTGGCTTGATTGCTAAAATTGAGCATTTTGGCTGTATGGTTGATCTACTAGGCAGAGCAGGACACCTAAATGAAGCAGAGGAACTGATTACAAACATGCCTTTTGAGCCAAATGGAATAATTCTAAGCTCTTTCTTGTCTGCCTGTAGTCAATATAAAGATAGAGAAAAAGCTGAAAGAATTCTGAAGAAGGCAATTGAAGTAGAGCCTAAGAATGATGGTAATTATGTTCTGTTGAGGAACTTATATGCTTCAGATTCAAGATGGGATGATGTCAAGATGGTGAAAAACATGATGAGGAAGTATGAAGCTAAGAAAGAGGTTGGATCTAGCACAATTGAGATAAATTCTACAGTTTCAGAGTTTATTTCAGGAGATACAACACATCCTCATCTGAGAAACATACATCTAGCTCTTGAAAAGCTGCTTATGCACTTGAAAGATGAGGAAGCCATCTAGTGAAACCAAATCAATAGATTGGAGCTGTTACTAGAGAAAACATAAGTCTCATATAAAACAACACAAATGGAGGTTCTAGTCTTATAAAGTAGCTTGAGAGTTGCTTTGCTTGTGTATTTGAGACAGAGAAGTAACTCTTTTAAGTAAAATGGGACTTTTTCAATATCATATAGAAGAAGATTCAGCCTGGTGATGCTCGAGATTGCGAAGGATAATTTTGGCAAATATCTTAGCTTCACGAGGCATATTAGCAGCTGCAGCTGCAGAACGGAGGACTCTTGCTTCTCCTCCTTTCTGCATAAGACTTGCGTGATGCATTGCATGACGACCACCCGGAATTGTAAACTAAAAACCACAAAAATACATCAGTTATGTCTCTCAATCAATGCCACATTCACACATTTACATACCTGAAGAAGAGCAAATGCAGCACATGCTTTGAGTACTGAAGAAGAATTGCGTAACATGGTTATAAATCTTCCAATTTCAGCACCACTGAAGATAAAAACCAATCTAATTAGAAATTTTCATATCGGTTTTCGAATCGATCAAACACAAGATATCGAGATTAAGATTAACCTGCATCTCAAGTGGCCAGCTTCTTGTATACGAGCCCTCTCTGTAAGTTGTGCTAATATAGTAGGAGTAGATGAAACAGAAGCAGCTACATAGATTTGTGGATCAATGAAAGTTGTAACAAAAGCTTTAATCTGTTTAAGAGCTGTTCTTCTTTCTCCATCTAAACTAATGCTTTTCGATGTGCTCTCAGTTGAAGAACTTCCTATCATTGTAGCATATTCATCCATCCTGTTAACAGTTTCGATACATCAAGAGTCAGATCGAAATCTCAGATTGTCTCTTAGTTATTAAGCATTCATACCTTCCATCAAACATGTATGCTAAAGCTAAAGCAGACATGAATCGAGCCATTTTCGAAACAGAAGATGAACATAAGTGAACAAGAGCTGGAACTCCTCCTTCTTTAACAATGCAAAGTGCATTTCCCGGGTTAAAAGCAAGATTCCATAGAGCTCCTGCTGCAGTTTCATGTACATCCTGAGACGAAAAACGAGGAATATTCGATCAAATTAGTCTTTAAATGCCGCGAGAATTGTGAATAGAAACACTTACCTCGGATTCAGATCGAGCAAGTGCAATTAGAGGTGGAACCCCACCTCCACGTCCAATAGCAATACTAATGAAGATTCAAAAAGAGTAACAATAGCATGTAAGATGGATCTTTAGAATATTTATTAGGGGTGGGGATTTAAACATACCCAAATAAACCGAACCGTATCGAATTTAGTTCAATTAGTTCGATTCGGTTTATTCGGTTATTTCGGTTCAATTCGGCACATTCTTTTATTTTAGTTCGGTTTATTCGGTTCAATTTGGCACATTTTTTATTTTAGTTCGTTTTTCGGTTCGGCAACCATTTTTTTTTTGATACTAAATTAACCGAACCGAACAAACTGAAAATAAACCGAAAAACCCAAAACTTTAACCAAAATTAAGATTTTCGAACTGAAAAAACCGAGCTTCAAAAACGAAAAACCAAACCGAATGCCAAACCGAACTTTTGTTCGGTTCAATTCGGCCAAAATTAAAAAAACCGAACAAACCGAATGCCCACCCCTAGTATTTATATAAAAAGTTAGGGTTGATGATTTCGTGCACCTGTTTGCTTCTGATACTGATAATCCCCAAAGAGCACCAGCTGCTCTTTCTTGTAGACCTGTGGAAGCGTTTGAACAAGACTGCGCGAGTGTCACCTAAATAATTGAAAACAAAAAGATTGTGTGATTCAATTCCCGTAAGGCATAACCATATATAATGAAAGAGATTCAAAATCATACCAAAGCTTCAACACCACCAACTCCAGCGATAGATTCACGATTCTTATCGTCAAATGATAAATTCCATAAAGCACCAGCAGCTTCTTGTTTAACACCTTCATGAGTCACTTGTGTAAGTTGAACAAGAGCTTCTAATGCACCTTCTTCTTGTCCAACCGCAGAATTATTATTGTTGCTATCTCCATGAGCTGCTAAATTAGCTAAACCACGAGCAGCTTGTTCTTGAACTCCTTCGTACTTGCAATTCTGAGCTAACATTACAAGAGCATGTACACCTCCTGCTGCTGCTACTTCCATGCTACATTTATCATCTGCTGCTAAGTTTGCTAATGCTCCCGCAGCTCGTTCCTAATCACATAATAATCAGTAAATCCCCCTTCCAAGTTGACTAAATGTTATTACTAGAGATAGGGGTGGGCATTTTAATTGAACCGAGTTTAGCTTGGTTCCGTTTATTCGGTTAGTTCGGTTCAATTCGGCACTTTTTTTAATTTTAGTTCGGTTCGGCAACAACTTTTAAAAAAACTGAATTAATTGAACCGAACCTACCCAAACTAAACTTGCTAAAATTAACCAAACAAACCGAAGAAAACGAAAATAAACCGAAAAACCCGGAAAAAACTGAAAATTTAACCGAAATTAAGATTTTCGATCCGAACAAACCAAACCGTAGAAACCGAATACCGAACCAAACCAAACTTTTGTTTGGTTCAATTCGGCCAAAAAAACCCCGAAAAAACCGAAAACCGAAAAAGAACAAACAAACCGAATGTCACCCTAATTAGAGAGAAGTGTACCAAAACTCCATCGCAACCATTTGGCCATCTAAATACAAGATCAACGAGTGCCTTCACTCCTCCAGCTTGAGCAATTGCAGTCTGATAGAAACAAAATTATGAGGCTGAAGAATCGAAAAGTAATAAACAAGAGGACTTTATACCTTATGCTCTTCTCCAACAGAGAGATTCCATAATCCACCAGCAGCTTCCTCAGCTACTAGTCTATTCATTGACTTTGCTAAACCAGCAAGTATTCTGATTCCTCCTTCTTCAGCAACAGATTTTGCAACATTACCATTTACCGACAAATTCGCAATAGCCTTTGCAGCTTCTGATTGAATCCCTTCTCTCCACGATTTCGTTAGCTCTAGAAGTAGACGGATACCTCCAGCTTTCACAACTGCTTCGGCTCTTCCACAATCTATACTAGCATTCTCATCGTCTATAACTACAAAAGTCGCAAGTCCAGTAGCTGATCTCTCTTGTACATCTTCTTGTGAGCTTTCCATTAAAGTAAGCAACAATGCAGCTCCTTGATTAAGCCAAAACTCATCTAATCCATGTGGATTACACTCTGCAGTTCTTAGAAGTGTATGAGATATAATCCATTCGATCCAACGCATAATCTCATCAAAGGCTTTATCTTTAGATCCTCCTCTCCAGTACGAAAAGATATCCTTTGGTTTTATTGTAATATCGCCAAATATAGAAGCAACTCCATCGAAAACATTAGTAAACAGAGCAAGTAAGACTTTACCTTTTGATTTATTGTAGCTGATTAAAGTTAAATCCTCTTCGAGTACATGACAGTTCAAAGCACACAATAGTTTCAAGCTCTGTGACGTTGTCATGAACCTAGAAACCGCAGAGGGACTAACGTCAGTCCTCGAAACATCTAAACCGATCAACTTCGGAAGCTTGTCCCATGTACTTGACGCAATTGACCATTTTATATTCGATGTTCCAGCAACAGAGAGATATCGAACAGATATAACTTTTCCCAATGCGTCTTCGTCGATGTTTAAACAATCTAAGAACCCGAGATCGCTAAGCTGTGAACAATGTTTAGCTAAAGCTTCAATAGCTTCGGAAGTTACATCTCTTATACCCGAAAGTCGAAGCTTTTTAAGCTTTGGACAACAAAAGGCTATAGCTTTAATAGCATCACTAGTGATTTTTTCACAAAAGTCTGGTCCAAGTTGGAGACTTTCAAGTGACTCATGACGAGCTACCATCATTGACAATGTAGCATCTGTGATCTTCCTACAATAATCACCACTAACTTCAAGTAGATTCCTTGCTTTAAGATGGATAATAGAATCAGCTGATTCGACTCCACGAAACCGTAAGTTTTGAAGATTAGCACATCTAGAAGATAGAGAAGTCGCCATTGAAGCATCAAACTTATGAGCACGAAGATCTAATGAAGTCCAAAGACAAGAAGAAGCACCAAGACTTCTCCATGTTTTACAAGTAGATGATAAGCTAGCTCGATCTCTATAATTTAAACAAGTAAACAATTGAAGAACTGTGTCATAAGACAAACTAGTCCAATCAACAACAACAACCTCATGATGAGGAGCTACTAATTCCTCAACATTATCTTCAAATTTCCTTCGAACCCTACGAGTCATTCTCTTTGATCTGATATAACAAAACCCTCTAAAAATCGGAACTTTATCCCAATTTCCTTAAAAGGGCATAGATCTTCTTCATCAACATAACAACAACAACAAAAAGTCTCAACCTTTCCCCCAATTCTACACGATTTGATTTCACACAAAAACGAATTCAAGAGCTTGACATAGAAACCCTTTGAGTAGAGAAGATAAACACAACAAAATCTCTGACCTTTATTGAACAAATATGCATTGACATTAAAACTCGATCAAAGAGAATCTCAAAGTGGAGAGAGAGAGAGAGTGATGGTCGGAGAGAATTGAGGCAATAAAAAGGAGAAAAAGCAAAGAACCCTCTCAAAGAAAATTCCCTATTTTCGTGCGGCTAGAGAGAAAGATGAAGAAGAAGAAGAAGACGATGAAGAAGAAGAGGAATAATAATGGAAAATTACGGGTCGGGTCATTGAGGAGGGCTTCGCGTGATGAGAACACAGCTCATATATAAGACATACAAAAGACCAAGAAAATCACCTCCTTTGCACCACCATACATCTCTATATAGTGAGTCTTTTTATTTTCCTCTTTCTAATTTACTTTCCTTACAATTTTTATAATATTTACTATATTTTGATTTCTATACATTTTGTATTAATTATGTAAAAGATATTTTATATTGTCAATAAATAAATGTAAATGAATGCATATAGGTGCATTCATGAGTAGGGGATTTCTTTTAGTTATAATTTTTATTCTTAAACAAGTTGATATTTTGGAAATGAAGTTTAGTATAAAAGTGTGATTTACTTGGTCCATTCGATTCCGTTGTATATATCTAGCATCGGTTTTTGGGCCAAGCCCAACAAACACATGTTTGTGGTCAATAAAAGTATCAAACGTTTTCGGCAACAACTGTCATAATCTCCCGTTAAATGAATGCATGTAGGTACACGTGTAGAAGATTTTTTTCAGTTATAGATTTTATTTTTAAGCAAGTTGAAATTTTGGAAATGAAATTTAGTATAAAAGTGTGATTTACTTGGTCCATTCGATTCTGTTGTATATATCTAGCATCGGTTCTTGGGCCAAGCCCAACAAACACATGTTTGTGGTCAATAAAAGTATCAAACGTTTTCGGCAACAAATGTCATAATCTTCCGTTAAATGAATGCATGTAGTTACATTCACGTGTAAAAGATTTTTTCAGTTATAAATTTTATTTTTAAGCAAGTTGAAAATTTGGAAATAAAGTTTAGTATAAAAGTGTGCTATACTTAGTCTATTCGATTCCGTTATATATGTCCAGTGTAGGTTTTTGGGCCAAGCCCAACAAACACATATGTGTTGTTAATACAAATATCAAACGTTTTCGGCGACAAATGTCATAATCTCCCGTTAAATGAATGCATGTAAATGCATTCACGGGTAAAAGATCGCTTTAGTCTAGTGGTAATGACACATAATCTCCTGTTATAAGTAAGGATTTTGATTCCCATTGTGTTTAACTTTTTCTTAAACATTTTTTTGCTTCGAGTCATTCAAAGTCTATGATCGTTTCCAATCTATGATTGTAACACCATCTAGCTAACACTATTTGTCCCCACAATTTGTTTGTAGGAGTCATCCATATAGTAAGCTATCAGGGTGGAATCACCCACTGCTTGCAAAATATCAGTGGAACACTTACATCAAAAAATGAAGAGGCATCCAACTCTATATTCTCAAAAAGGTAACTCATATTTTCCATTAAACAACAAATCATTTATATATCATTATAAAATAGAGTACTTTATATCTTATTAATTGAAAAATACGTATTTTCGGTTTTTATTAACATATTATTGTTATTTTTGGTCACTTTAATCTGATTCCGTATCTCAAATCATATTAGAAAAAGAATTTATAATTGTATAATAAGTAGTTAGATTCAATATCCATGATATAATAAAAAAATAATAGAAATGTTAACCATTAAAACACTTACTCCTCCTTATCATATTATTATTCATATAAGATATTCACAATTCACATATATATATATATATATATATCATTCACAACTATTTACCACTCATATTTTAACTTAACATATCATTATTCATGTACGAATACAAATTTAGAAACATATATCTTTTTATTCAAATGAAAACATAATTTTATTCAAGCTGGACTTGTGTAGTATATTTGTTTCCATTTGTTGTGATGCCATCACAAGAGTAATAGTTGATATGAAAGTATATTTTTGACATGAATTTTCCACTCTCTCTCTCTCTCAACAAAAAATATTCCCAAATTGAGTCATCATCATTTATCTTGTTCCATAACCAAAGACTAAATAGATAAACTTTTATTAAAAAGGAAACTACATTAATTAAAATAACATATACAAATATTATTTCCATAATCATACTACATTACTACTCCCAGTTATATTTCGTTTATATCCTTAATTAATTAGAATCTTTTTTTTTTAATAATATTTTTGGTTTAACGTTAAGGGTTTGTACTTAATAAAATGATGTTTGGTTTTGTGCATCCCACTTTTGGTAACAAAATCATTAAGACGTAAAGGTTACACTTTTAGATTTTACTGAAATAGAATGGAAGGAGATATAAATTGAGTCTGTAGTTGACTATAATGATTATAGAAATTTGCATCTCTAAGTACAACTCCTTTCCTTTTTTATTGACTTCATTACTTTACTTTCAATTTGACATCTTCACCCCCCAAAAAAATATATTTGAGAAGTTAAATAAATAATAACTTTTCAAACATAAAAATTCTAGAAAATACCAAAAAATTAATTTATGTTATTAAAAGACTACACACAGTTGACAAAAAAAAGACTACACACACTTAACTATTTTTAAAATACTATCAATTTTTTCAAAAAGTATCACAAATATAAAAATTAAATTATAAGGGTTTATTATTTAACTTTTTTTAGGTTTGAATTCAAAGCACTATAAGTTATTTTTTAAAGGAATTAAATTTTAGTTTTATATTTTAAAATTATTTTAATTTTATAGTATTTTTTAGAATAAAAATATGTTGTGGTGTTTTTAGAATAATTCTATATGTGTAATATGACTAAAAATAGTAGGTTCCAAATATGATAAAAATTATTTTTCTACTGAGATTATGAAACCATGTTAGCTAATATATATAAAGAATGCTAATCTTCATTACTCTAAATTGATCGGTGCACAGACGATTTTTTAAGAGATTTTATGGCTATTGGTGACTTTCCTTATTTTGCGTATCTTGTATGGCACCGCCGCCGGTGCTTATCGCCGGTGACACCATGTCTTCGCCGGTGCTTCCTTCTAGTACCACCGAAGCTCCACCTTCCCAGCAATCGAAGTGGTCACGCATAGTCAAGCATACCGATCTCACATCCTTTGCTATTGCTTCACCGTCGGCAACCATTGTTAATGGTGTTGCTACGGTGTCGATTCCTAAACCACTCCTCACTGATATCATGCCACTATGGAATAGTTATCTCGTAGGATACTTCATCGGACCAGCACCTCATATTGGCAAAGTGCATGCTACAGTTAATCGTCTTTGGAATCGGGATGGAAAATCACCAAAGATTGATGTCCAATTCATCAAGGATGATACAGTTCTTTTCAAAATTGATAGCTCTTCTCTCCGTAATAGTATTATTCGTAGGAAATATTGGCATATTTCTTATATATTGCTTGTTGTGCAGGAATGGAGCCCTTCTCGTTCTCATCAGAAACCGGATTTGAGTGCTATGCCATTATGGGTTGATTTCACTAATGTGCCTGATAAGCTTTTCTCCCATGCAGGTTTGAAGTTTCTTGGAGATATTGTTGGCGAAGCACAGAAGTTACACCCTTCCACAGAACGATGTATGCGTTTAGATGTTGCTCGGGTCATGGTTGTTTTTAATCTTGAAAAACAACTTACCGAACAAATATGTCTTGATGACACTCCTCAACCAGTCTTCGTTTCATACCCATGGCTACCTATACGATGCACTCGTTGTCATGCTTGGGGCATAAGCCGCAATCATGCAAAACGAATCCACTTCCAATTTCCAGTGAGGACGAACCAGCCCGTGCGACTCACGTCACTCCATTGGTTGAGTCTATTCTCGTCCATGATCCACCAGCTAATACCTCCCTGCCGATCCAGCGCGTCTCACCTGTGCATGCTTCTTCACATGAGGATATTGCACCACTCTCGCCTCACTCACCTAGCTCTTTACATACTAGTCCAATTATTTCTCTTAATAATTGCATTGTTCCTAACACTTCCGTTTTGGCAACAGGTTCTCACATTCACTTCTCCTCTTCCTTGGATACTGCTGTTCCCTCGGATGTATCCGTCTCTTTGTTGGATCCATCTCTTGAGATCGTCCCCAACCACGTTATGAATCTTACAGGTTCAACACTTGTTCAGGTCTCGGCTTCCACCGCTACTCATTCTCACGGCCCTTCAACCTCTCCAACAACGGAGCAAGAGGAATGGTCAACGGTTCATCGTGGTGGTGGACAATCCCTCTCCAAATCGCCTAGAAAGGACAAGCATACTCCACCAATTGACTCAACCATCTCGCCATCACGGTTTTCACTCTTAGCAGATCACCATTTGGGTATTGATGATGAGCGTGAAGAAGGTCAACTCACAGATATTGATCAGGATGTGGAGGAAGGGACTACTACGGTTGCCCACACTAACCATAGCA
>OVBE01000560.1:0-41892 GCA_900406425.1 Iberis pinnata | reverse complement strand
CCCATCCCCGCTTCAATACAATTTCATAAAGAGCTCGTACAAGACGTCCAGCACTCTAATCATGATAGGAAAAAATGAGACGTAAGAACCAGAAAACAGATACAGCAATTTATCAATGTAACTAATAAAGAGGAAAGCACAGATAGCACAAAACAAACCTGAGTAATATAAACCATATCAGATGTCAAAGAAAGACCCTCAAGCTTTAGCTGTGAAATATAGGCCTGTAGCAAAACATTAATCTTTGCACTGGGCTCCTCCAGAGTTTCCTTGATCGGAATCGGGACACGATCCAAAAGTTTTGCTAGCTCCATTTTCTCGTCTTGCCGAACTGTCACATACTTGAATTCCTCACTCAGTGAAAACAGACGATAAAGATCTATATCACCCATTGTTGGCTTCAAATGCTCATTGTATGTAGCTATGGTCCCATGGGTTATGTAGTAGTAGCTAGCAATGCGTCCCAAATCAGTAACTTGGAAGTATCCACTTTTCCGGTCATACTTAACTAAGTTGTTTTTGTCCAAGACACTAGCAGCCGAATGTATCTGCAGAACATTGATTCACGAAAGTATTAGACACATCAGGCTACTGAGGATATTTAAATAACTTTAGAACAATGATATTATATAACAAAATGCAAACTCATAGTTCAAATTTCTCAAAAAGATATATGAAATAATAAATTTTTTATCTACTTGAAGGAAAGCAAGGCATGCACAAGGAACCAAAAAACGAGCTTGCTATTAGAAATATAAATAAGAAGTATTTTTCAGAAAAATGATACAGTTATAAAAGCACGTACCAGGTCAGCTCTTCTCTCTTCCAACAATAAGTCTTTTGCAAGGGCATCAGGAGCTAAGCCATACAGCGTCGGATTACGAACCATACGGATATATAAATACGTATAGCCAAGCCAATGGCAAGCTTCTCTAGCATTCTGAACGGTTCCAAGCACAATTTCAGCATTAAGCTGATCAGCAAGTTTGGAAATAAACTGGCTTTCAATAGGTAATTGCTCATTCATCAAAGAAAGATAATATTGCAGCTCACTGTAGCCAGTGATAATTATACCCAGCCCATGTTGATCATACTGTGGTCTTCCAGCACGACCAAGCATCTGCATAACATCCAAAGGACTCAGTTCCATCCACGCCCCTTTCTCAGGATTATAGACCTGTGTTCCTTTAATAATGACAGTATGTGCAGGCAAATTCACACCCCAGGCGAGAGTTGCTGTGGAAACCAAGACTTGCACATGCCCTTCAGCAAAAAGGGCCTCAACTATCTCACGATCACCCCTTGTTAGTCCAGCATGATGAATAGCAAAACCATAAGGCAGAAGATCTTTAAGATCAGCACTCTTGATGATGTCAATCTGACTCTGAAGAACTTCACGACTTACACTATCTTCCTTCAAGAATCTGCTGAGGGTATCATTCGCCATTGCGGTGTCCCTTATTGCTTTGGCAGTTTTTGCTGTTTCTTTCCTAGAATGAACAAAAATAAGGACCTGATGCTTTCCAGCACCATCTAATACTTTCTGATAACATAAATCATTCATCAATTGAAACCTCTGCAAGGGCTTTTTCACACTGATTCCAATATACTGCTGATCGAGAGGCACGGGTCTGTAGCTGCGATCAAATTTAAACAACCCCTCCTTAAGATCAACCCGCAAAAATAAGGCAACATCTTCATAATTTGGCAGTGTAGCTGATAAACCCACCAGACGAATATTCTCCTTCGTGGTTTCAGTCTGCCTAAGAGTCCTAGCGACAATGCTTTCCAGCACAGGTCCTCGATTATCATGAAGAAGATGAATTTCATCGATTATAAGAAGTCTCACCAGCTGAGTATAAGTGCGATCTCCAGACTTCCTGGTGATGATATCCCACTTTTCTGGTGTTGTAACAATTATCTGAGTCTCCTCAATTTCTTTCCCACTTAGGGACTGATCTCCACTGAGTTCCCTCACAGTAACTCCATAATCCTTCAGACGATTAGACAAATTACTGACGACCTCAGCAACCAGGGCTTTCATCGGTGCAACGTAGACAATTTTGTAATCTCCATGGTTATATGTTCCGTCTGGGTTCCTATTCAATGCAAGTTGCTGCAGTATGGTGAGCATAGCAACATTTGTTTTCCCAGCACCAGTTGGAGCACAAAGAAGAATGTTATTTGCCTTAAACAGAGCAGTGTCATACACTTTGCTCTGTACCCTGTTCAATTGTTGCATTCCCTTAAAAGCTGGTTGAGCCCAATCAGGCATCTCGGTGATCTTCACAAGTTTCTCATTAATATCCACCTTTTTAGACGCCCATGGCACATGAACTTCATCATATCCCTTGGCATGACTTCTGTAGGAGCCAGGGGGAAGGTCACACTTCTTATTCGCCATCAATAAACCACCTTGGTCAAAAGCCAAGCTCTCCAGGTCCAGCATCTGACGCTGACCCTTCAACCAACCACTCTCTAAATCTCTATCTGAGATATCTCTCCTCCCTCTGCCTCCATCGGTTTCATCCTTTAAACGTCGGGCTTCTTCGTTAATACTTTTCTTCAAGTTCTCCTCCCTCTCTTTTGCTGTTGCTCTTGTTGCATGCAACTGCTCCACAATTGCTGCCAACTCTAGGCCCGATCCCCTCATTTCCTCTTCAATTCGATTCCTCTCTTCCTGGTCTTCTGCCCTAGCTAAACGAGTGCACCACACAACTTTAAGGCGGTTGCGCAGCAGAAATTTAACAAGGCTAAACTTATCAAACTGAAGGTGCATAAGAAGCTTGGTCTCAACATCCCTATCCTCCCCTTCAGCGAGTACCTTAAGCAGCTCTTCTGCAAGTACCTGGCACTGTTGTGGGTCAATCTGTTGTTCATAAGCTTGAGATATCTTTCTCTGAAGCCAATATGCATCGATATCCTGAACGTTCAGACTTGTTCCCTCATTTGCATCTCCTGCATCCTCGTCATTTATCCCTGCACCCACCTGCATGCCTCCAGTTCTCTGAGGTTCTTCATCCTCCTCGTCTTCTTCCTCTTGAACCATATCGGGATCGCTCTCCTCATCATCTTCTTCATTCTCCTCAAATTCAACAGCCACTCCCACATCATTATCAAGCCCTTCATCCTCGTTTGCTTTACCACCACCAGAATCACCACCCTCTTGAAAGTCCGTAATTAATTTCCCAACAGAAACAAGCTGATCAAAAACCTGATTAGAAATAGGGTTCAACAACTTCTCGATTTCCATCTTCTTCTCTGGGTTTCTAACTGTTTCATTCTTGAGAACAGCCAAAATCTCATCTGCAGCACCACTAACGATATTCAGAGGTTGCCCACCCAATTGCTGCTGAATAAGACTAAGCATAGCTTCATAAGCAGCCTTTGTCTCTTTAGTCTTTGGCTGATAGACCACATCATCAGTATCGGTGAGCACGCTCTCTTCCCTAAGACGACGCCTCTTGCTCTGCCGAACAGAAACATTATCATCCACAACGTCCCGTTCCTTCTTCTTCGACTTTTTAAGCTTATCCTCCAACTCCTGAGGCCTTCCCTTAGCCACACGGTCTCCAAAAGACTTGGGATCAATTTTTCCCCAGAGAGTTTCAGGTTCTCCTGTAGGTTCATGTGTATCCCGAGGACGCTGGTCAGTAGTTAGAACCAGACTAGAATTGGCTCTGTACTCATACTGCTTGAACCTTGCATGCGCTTCCGCACCGCCGCCCAAGTTCGCCATCACCAAAACCTGTAATCAATCAAACAGAGTGAAATACACCGATATTAACCTCAAATCTTCAAACATAAATATAAAACAAGAACTTAATCGACGAAACCCTAATAAACCACCAAATCGAGAAAACAAAGAGAAAGAAGCTTACGGTGAAAAATCTCTTAATGCGTCGACTGTCTGCAGAGTGTGAATCTAATAAGAGGAACCTTCACGTATATATCAAGGTTCTCACTTCTCCGTTCTCACGTCCACCTCCGATAAATCGATTTATGCGACACTCTTCGTTCTTCGACTGCGAGCTTGAATCAAACCGCCTCGAGGTAGGGTAATAATATCCAAAACGACGTCGGTCTACGCTTCCGAAGATTGGGCTTGTAAACAAAGCAATTACAACTATTGGGCTGGGTCTCTACGTGTCTCTCATGTTTTTCTCCTTCTCTTTTTTTGTTAGTATGAGGATGAATTAAAAGTTTTAATTGTGTTATATCTCCAAAGACTTTATTATAAGAATTTAAATTATCAAAATACTAATTCCCCTACCATAATTATTGTTGATATTTATATTGTGTGTGTGATAATGAAAAAGGACTGGAAAGACCTTAAATAGTGATAATAACATGGTGCTAGAGTACTTTGAATGTAATCTTAAATTAGTAAATGAGCATATGTATAAATAGGGGTGAGCATTCGGGTACCCGTTCGGATTCGGGTCAGATTTTTTTGGAATTTTCATTAAGAAATTTAAAACCTGTTCGAATATTTTATAGTTTCGGATCGGATTCAGATATTTTAACTTTGGGTTCAGGTCGGGTTCGGATATCCAAATTTTTTTTATATAAAAAATTGAACCAAAACTGACCTAAAATTTTAAGATTTGAATCGACTTAAAATTTTAGTTAGTTTTAATCATGTTTAATAATTAGTTTAAATACGATTTCTTCTTTTTCCTTTTGAATTTATTTATTCTATGAAATTTAAATTATTGTACAAAATTATACATATTTTTTTCTTATACTAATTCAAATTAATTATAGAATTTGATGTATAAATATATATATATATATATACATATATATATAAGACAAAAAACTCATTACTCCACTAAATTATCCAAATTAAAATATAAAATCTATTTTCATGAATATATTAATACATATATATATATATATATATATATATGATAACAAACTTATACATAACTACGTATTTAATATAATAATCATAAGTTTGGATATTCATTCAGGTTTTTTTGGATTTTGGGTGATACCCGTTCGAATTCTGGTATCCAAACTTTTAGAAAACAAAACTCCTTCAAATATTTTTTTAGTTTCGGCTCGAGTATTTTTTTCAAGTTCGGATTTCAGATTTTTTGTCCACCCCTATGTATGATATATATGAAACCAAGGTTCATATGTGATCGTGTTAGAACAAGAAAAACATATCTAGAACGATCTTTTTAGATGCATGAAATTTGTCAGGTCTTGTCTGTTATAGTTGTTGGGACACGTCAACTAGAAAGGTACTCATGAATTGTTTCATGAACCTATAACTGTCATACAAATTAAAGATGACGTGGAGAAAATTTGATTTGGGTGGAGAAGATTGAAGATGAAGTTTTTATGAAAATCTGATATCACAGAAAATGCATTAGACATGATGAGTTACTGAGCGAGACTGGCGGACCAATCAGAGTGATGGTGGTTAATATGGAGAATTTTCTTTACTTTTAACATGATACATATTCTTAATTAGAACAATATTATGCTATGCGGGTATATATTAATGCGTTTAAAAACAATGTTTTCACATATTGAAAACTAGATATCTATATTATTATTTGAGAACTTATTTTGCACAGCATGAGTTAAATTTGAAATCGAGTTATCAAACAAATATATTTGTGATTATTAAAATATTTATCAATAAAAGGATCAACACTTCATATATTTGTAGTATATGCAGTATCACTAAAACGGTAAATGTTGTCGAACTTACTATGCGAGAATATACTAATTTTTGTAGGATCATTGTTCTTTATGGATTAGAAATCTAAATATTTATACTATTATTTGAGATCCATTTTCACATCGCACGAGTTACACCCTATATCGATTATAGACAATGGATTAACAATAGAAAAACTACGTTAATCAACAAATTACAAATAAATTTTTTGTTTATTATAATCAAACAACTAAATCTACATAGAACAATAGAACAACAGAAAACTAATTTTATTTTCTAATATATATATATATATATATATATAATTATAATATGATAGATCATAAAATAAAATAAATACCATTAACTAAATTTTTTTAAAGTACGTCACCAAATAAAACAAGTTAAAAAAAATAAAACTAAAAACTTTGACAGAAAAAACAAAATCAGTATAAAAATAATATATTTTCCTGCGCAAGCGCGAGTTATGATCTAGTATAAAATAATAGAAGATTTCCTACATAAATTGCCGCATTCGATATACTTTTCCCATTTGAATAAAAATATTGAAGGAGGTTAATAAAAGTCTTTTACGCAACCAATAGAACTCCATTCTCTACCGTTAAAAAACAAACAAACCGAATTACTTAGAATGTAACTTCAGAGGAAACATAAACTGAAGGACAATATGAATGAATATTGTCCTTCTTTATCACACTACAAGAGATAAGAAACGTTCCACGGTTGTTGGATTTAACTTCTGCCACAATTGACCAAGAGTAAATAGGCGAGACAACCCTCAGCAGTCAACACCTCAGCCAAAAACGATCCTATAACTGGCCACTTTGAAGAATCGGAGATCGCATTTGTTAATAGAGAACCTTCAAAGGCAAATGAAACATAGTTGGAAGAGTGGGCGATCATAATTTCAATGGCCCAAAAATAGCTTTGACCCTTGCATGCCTTTGGAGACTAATCCTCAAAACATTCTTATGGCATAAAGAAGTGTACACCCGAGTGATCTCTTACTAACCACACACAACCTAAGCGATTCAAAGCTTTGGCCCAAAAATTTCAAAGTTGCACTTAACCCATGGGGATTTTGGCCATATCCATCTTATGAAGGATGATCAAGCCTGCCCTTCCCATGCCGACATATGACTTACTTCAAACTCCTGAGCTTCAAACCAGAGATCGAAGTCCTAAATAAATTTCTTGACTGCTACATTAAAAGAAAACATTAGCCTTCTATACAAAATTTGTTTCTTTTTTTCCTACAAAACTCCAAAGCAACCAAATAAAAGATCTTTTTTTTCAACATCAAACTTATATTAAAAACAAAAGTGGGTGGAATAATTAGATCAGTCTTAGCTAAGGTATCTGCTGCAAAAATCTCATTACGAGGGAGAAAGAAAAAAGATAGAAACATAAACGATGACTTGAAGAATGAGATGTCTTGTAGAAGACGTTTCAGCTCATTTGTAACGCCATTGGAGTTGATGAGCGAGAGTATCCAGAGATGAGAGATACGAGCAGATAGTTCATAAAGAATGGCTTCTTACATTGCCAATGCCTCGGCTATTAACAAAGACGTAACGTAGCGTTGAGAGCGCGAACCTGTGATGGTCCGAGAAGTTTGGGTTCTGAATGGTCCAACCCATACCGCAATTTCTTGAGCTAGCCAACCAGGAAACATCGACGTGTAAAGTATAGCAATGATGGTTGTGTCCTAGATATTGGGTTTGATGAGAGACCTGTGAGTGGCATATAGGTTTTATTGGTTTCTGTTGAACATCCTCCCATGCCTTGTCAGTTGTGATAGCTAGAAGCACGACTTCTTCAGGTGCTGATTGGTGGTCCTCATAGAGTAAGGAATTGCGGGTTTTCCATATCTACCAGAGGAGCCACGAATATAGCGATGTTCTTGGAATTCCAGTAGGAGGGAGAGTGACACTCTTTGCACAGAGTTTTAGTAATTCCATAATAGAGTTTACTGTGATACTCCAATCCGAAGGGGAGTGCAGGATATGAGCGAGTCTCCAAACAGAAGACGCAAATAAGCATGCAAATAGAATGTGTATCGTTGATTCCGGAGCTCCGCATCGTTTGTAGCTATTAGTGGAACATGTACCTCTGTAATTGAGAGCTTCCCCTACAGGTAGATAGTTAGTTAGGTCTCTCCATAAGAAGTGCTTAGTCTTAGGGGCATAAAATAGATTCCAAACATATTTGTTCCAGTTTATACTCGCCTTTGAGGCATCTGAATGATTTTCCCGATGAATCGCATATCCTGTCTTTGTGGTGTATTGTCTCAATTTGTCCATGAGCCAAACCAGAGAGTCTGGTATAGGAGATAGGGCAATGACTTACTTTCTAATGAGAGCCTCATATTGAGGTAAGATAGACTGGATTTTGAGAATATCCCACTCTTTTGCGTTATTTGTCATTAGGGCAGAGACTGTAAGGTCAACCTCTATTTTGTTTGAAGGACCGATTGGGACGAGAGGGGAATTGGTTGAGAGCCAAGGATCCGACCATAATTTTATGTCACGTCTGTTTCCTATGATCCAACCACATCCTTGTTTAATGACTTCTCGGCCTGCCATGATTCCTTGCCAGCCGTAGGAAGACGTAGCAGGAGAGTCGCATGTAAGAAAGGTAGAGTTGTGGTAATATTTTCCACCAAAGACCTCGCCTAGAAGTGTGTCCGTTTCCGTGATCAATCTCCATTCTATTTTCGCCAGGAGAAGTGTGTTGAAAGGTAGAGTTGTTTTTGCAAGAACTCAGCAGGAAATCTAAATTTTCACACAAGAAATTTTTATTAAACTCATATTGAGGAGGGGGAAAGTTTGAGATAGCCAAAAACTGATGAGTAATGTGGCATGAAAACAAAATATGATTGGCTGATTCTCCTTTGAAACCACAAATTTGGCATGTTGTGTCAAATTTTAACCCTTTTTGTAAGTTTAGACCCACCTGTAAAGCACAACACAACGCCTTCAATCATTTTATCTTTGTTAAAGCATGAATCTCCAAATTTGGTTTTTGAGAGGATTAATCAAAGAAAGCGCTGACGTTTCATAAATTAATTCTTTGTGTTTTCTGTAGAAAACTAGTCTATAAACCGATTGGACAAAGAATAAACACGAAAAAGAGAGTCTCCAAATCCACGAGTCTTTTTTTGCTTGGGTTCAACTTGATTAATAGAACCTACCGACATCTTCATCAAAGATTTTGAAATGCTTAGTTTGTGGTTTTTATTTCATGACACTACCACCCTTTGGTAATTTTATTGGTCATCATCACCTTAAGCATGATATCCTTCCACCCGGCCTAATCAGATTCTTTCAACCCCATGTAATTTGCTAGAGTGAGAACTTTCTATTATGTTTCCATAAATATAATTTTCAAAGGACAAGGAACGACAAGTTGCATCTTCCACATGACTGGTTTTAATTTCATAGGTTAACATTGTGAGAGAAATAGGGGTGGGACGGATCTAGATATCCGGATCTAGATCCGTGAAAAAGGAATTTGGATCCAAATCGCAAATATCTCGAATCTGGATTCGGATTCGAAACCAAAACTAAAAAATATTGATTTATTCTAAAAAAAGTTGAATATTTTTTTTAAAAAACTGATTATTTTTTAAAAAGATGTTTCGAAAAATATATAACTAATTATAAAATTATATTTAAATTTATTTTTTAAAAGAATTAAAAATGTATTATTTTAAAATAGTATACATTAAAATATTTTAAAGTGTTTTATTAAAAAATTAATGTATATTTAAAAAATCAAAATATATTACATATATATTTAAATATATTTAATATATGGATTCAGACTTCTCGAATATCCTAATTTTTGGAGTGAATCCGGCGGATCTCAAACAATAATTCCACCCCTAGAGAGGAATCATTGAGCTAAAAGAAACAAAAATGCTCTTGATGAGAAAAAGGTTATAATTTAGAAGCTAATATATATATATATATTTATATAAGCTAAAGTGTTAAGAAAATACCCATGGATTTAAGTATTGGGAAAATTGCATCTTTAACTTTTTGAGTTGCATTCACTAACTAAAAAATACTATTCAAAATGAATTTTATAAGTTTTATAATTTCCAAATTTTTATAACTTAGCATAATATTTTAAATTTTTTTATATATTTTTATACATGCTTTGAATTTTTATAATTTTCTTATAACTTTTATAAATTCAAATCAAATTTTGTATTTTGTATTTTTATAAAAATTTTATATTTTTTATCTATTATTATTTTCTATAATTTTATTTTTTATATAAATCTTTAGTAATTTTATATGATTTTTTATGATTTTTTACTAATATTTAACTAATTTTTAGTTAATATATTTTTTTCGTCAATGTTGTGTTAGAAATTTTAACGGCGCTAAAATTTTAAGTTTTTTTTTGCTTAATTTGTAATTTCATCGTTTTAGAAAAATAAGTTAATTTTGAGAACTAAAGTAATAGTTGTTGAACATTAAGGTTATAGTAAATATAAAATTGAAGGTTAAAAATGCAATTTTTCTTTTAAATAATTAATAAATTGAATGATATATATATATATATATATATATATATATATAGGTGAACGAGAAATATAAATGAAAAGAGAAGCCTAAGTTTAAAAATGTAAATATAGCGAATAAAAGCCCCCTTACGAAACCCCAAATATATAATTGGTTTTATGGTTTGAGTGGTTACCATATGAGGTGCAAAAAAATAAATAAATACAAAAACATATTGATTACTGCGCAAATTAAAACTCTAATTTATTCAACCTTAACGATTTCAATTAAACCGATAATATTGATTAAAATGGAGTTTTAATTTGCGCAATCGACTATAAATTCGAGTTTTATGTACGCACCTGATTGTTGAAGTCTGCTAATTCAATAACTTAAGAAAGATTTTAATCATTTTTCTGTTTCATAAGTTTATATAAATTATAGCACTAAAATTATCGATGGTAAATTTACTGTCCGAAAATCTATAAAATTAAATTATCCATATTTTATTATTGATATTATTGTTACAATCTTTCTCGATTGTATTCGATTTATTAGTTGTGTGTAATTAAAAAAAAGTGCTTCATACGTTCGTCGAATTTGGTTTGTTCTCTAAGTGTTAATTAAATATGGTGTAGATAAGACGCACGAATTGTTAGAGTGTCGTGTAAAATTTCTTACCACCATACATTTTATTTGGTTTATAATAGTTTCTAAATGTAGCTAACGATATTAATAAATTATTTAACTATAGATAAAATATATTTCACAAAAAAATATAAATACTGCAACACGATAATGACTTTAGTACTACGAAAAAAGTTTTAAACACAAAAAAATGAATAACACCAAAATTTTGGTGCTATTTATTATTACATGTTTTGGGTTGAATAAAGCTTGCCATAGAAATCTTATATCAATTATAAATCAAGTTGATGGTGATTTGGCACTAAAATGTGATGGCCCCAATGGTTATGATAGTGGACTATAAATTTTAAGAAATACTCATGGTTTTAATATCTGGTTTAAAGATAGTTCTGCGTTAAACTTTAGACATGCCTACAATTGTGAACTACGCTTTATGTCTCCAACAAAAAGACATTTTTTTTATAAAGTTGAAGTATATCTAGCAGCTGCTAAAACCGATGTGGTCAATTTCGTGAGTGGATTGCCCAACCTGATGGAATTTATTTTAGAAGAGATATTACTAAACCATCGAGACATATGCTTAACCGGAAATCGTAAAACTTGCAATTATTAATGCAATTAATTTGTTTCATTTGTGCCTTATGAACAAATCATAAGATTTCAAGTAAATGTATAGCATATATGAATTTCTGTAATGTTTATGTAACACAATGTATTTTTTGGGTTGACATTACTACACCTTTTAGATTTTATATACCCAAATTATTTTTCTCTAGATCTTTAATCTACAAGTCAAACTTACACTCCTCTTTACAAAATCCTTAGGACTTTCAACCTCATTAATTTCCCACCTATTCGATTAATTAGGCCAATTTGCGATTAGAAAACTTAAAATTGTGACTAAAAATTTGTTTTTTCACTAAACCATCTTATTACCCAACCCGAAATCCAAATAATCTATCTGACCCAGTTTATAACCCATCTACCCGACCCAAGTCAAAAACATAACCCGACCCACAAAAACTTAAAAGTGCGATATTTCTAAGGGGAATCGGTTTGGCTGGAATTTTTAAGGTTCCTCGGTTCCAATTCAGAGATGAATGAAAGCAGTGATATTGGTGGATAGTCGGGGTCGAGTTCATCTGGTATTAAGGTGAGGAGAAAATATGAAGGCATTTCAAGAAGATATTGGTGTGGGGAAAGACTCGTGTTGCATGTGTTAAAGACCGAGGACAATTCTTACCGTCACTTCTACATGTATGGATCCGCAATACATGTATGGTGTTATGGTTACTGAACTTGTTTATGAAGAATTTGGGATTTGATTTGGGTTTTTAGGGGAAAATTACATTTCGGGTGTGTGCTAAAAGTCGGGTTATTGAACTTGTTTTTGTGCTAAAAAGACATGATTTATTCTGTTAAATCATAAAAACTTAGAAAGTGTTTAGTAAGTAGAAATGCAAAATCAGAATGTGTTAGAAGTAAAATGCAAAATCAGAATGTGTTTTAAGAAGTAGAAATGCAAAATCAAAATGTTGTCATAAGAAATTATAAATCATTGGTTTGTGAAATGCAAAAATCAGAATTTGTTTGAAGTATGTTTGTTTGGTATGTTGTTTATGTGTGGATAAAAAGAGAAGAGCATATGTTCAAGTGGTTGGATGAAGCTATGGTAGAGGAAATTGGAATGGTTGATGGTAACTTTAGAAGATTGGCCAATGAAATGAAAGAGATGAGTCTAAAAATTGATGAAAAAATGTGAAAGATGAAAGTAACTATGGGGAAGTTGAAGAAGAGATGAATCAAAAGAAGATGGAAAAAGTTGGAAGAAATGAACTAGTTTTGGTTTTTGCAAATGTGAGGAAAACAAGAATGTTTGTTTTTTTTTCATCGGAGCAATGATTTTTGTAAGCAAAAAGTTTGTTGAGTGATGGGTATTAAGATGAAATGTGAGTGGTAGGTAAGTGGGTCAAGTGTAGTTGAAAGTTTGATGTCCTATTGTGTTGTTTAATGTTTTGTGTTTGATGTGAACGTGGTAGGTACGTGGGGCTTGTTTTTGTGATCTTTTTTGTGGTGTCTTATTGTGTAATATAACTTTAAGTATTCTATGAAGACTTTGTTTAGAGTAAAAAAAGTATTAAATTAAAAAAATTGAAATCAGTCACATGCTTGCATGGGAACATAGAGATATCGTTCAAAATTAATGTATCAACAAACATAAAATATGTGGGACTAATAAAACCAAGACCCGAGACAAAAACAAGGAAAGTTGAACCAAAAAAACCAAGACCCGAGACCACTAATACACATGCTTAACCAGAGATAAAAACCAACAAAGGCTGATTCAAAAACAACAAGACCCAATTACCCTTGTTGCATATGAATTTGCTGTCTAGGGATTAGCTCATTGTTTGATGTATGTTAGGTGCTTAGGTAGTTCAGGAAGGATCTCTAGTCAATTACCCTTGTCCTCAGGAACTGCTTCCCACTTCATTGCATTTTTACCCTTTTTTACTTTTCTGCTGTTTATGCTTAGTATTTGTCATTGCATGTTAGTGTTTGTTTCCTTTCCCTGTTTTAGTTTTCTGCATGCTTTGTTTACTTAGGATTTGTTAGGAAAACCCCCATATTTTATTTTAACTTGAATTAGTAGTTCCATTCACATCCAGATTGTTAGCATCACACCCATTTGGATTGACAACCATATCCTATACTACAATGACATGTTTGTGTAGATAGGGAATTGATCTCAAAAACAAGACCTAAAAACCTTGTTATCATGGGACTTAAGAAGTTTGGATCCAAGTTGGGTTGTAAACGGACTTTAGGGTTTTAGAAATGTTAGATGAGCCTATTTGTAATATTGGTTTTATGGATACTACTATTAATATAATTAAAATTTTTTACAAAAAAAAATTATACAGATATATATATATATATCGTGAGAGTTTTTTTTCATTTTAAAGTGTTCACATTATCAAAAGAAAATTAAAAGTTAGATATGTATGTATATATATATTTATTTATAAGTATGTTAGTTTAATTTTCAAAAGGATTCTGAGTTTTACAAAGTGAGTTTATATAGAAACACAAAGGCTCAAAAAATAAAAGCCTAGTTATTAAGATAATTTAGTGATGCTAATAATTAGAGAACTATAACTTGAGCATCCCTTGGCACTTCCTCTTTGAATTGAGGCCGAGCAAGGTGTCACGGGTGAAGCGATCAATGGCTTTGAAGAGATCATGTGCGGTCATCAGATGGTTATTATGGACGCGAGAGTTCCTGTCACGCTAGATGAAGTAGTTTGTGAATTGTGATAGAATATACTTGGGTGTTATATTTTTTTACATTTAATATAGTTCAAAAAGAAGAAAAAAACCTAAGTGTTATATAATTAAATTATAAAAATACATCACACGAAATATATAAATGAAATTGTTGAAAGAGATTGTTTTCTTTGCATCTTCTTTTTGGTTTTTTTTATTATAACCCTAGGTAGTTTTCTCGTTAGCTTTGTTGTTATTGTAATTGTATGAGATTTTACAATTATCGTCCACTAGTTTGTATTAAGACATAGAAAAAAATTCTATCGGGGAAGGCAATCTGCTAGCTGTTTTTGAATCAGTAGTTTATTGGTTCGTTGGGAAGTTAGGGGAGTTTCTTATCCTAGTCGGTATATTTGAATTAGAGCTTGTTCTTCCTTTATGTGATCGATTCTCCTCGAAATAGGAGCATATTTTTTGCCTCTACACATAAGATTATCCATCTTTTATAGGTTTCTATATTCTTCCTGGTGGGATTGTGTTTATCTCGTTGTAGATTCTCTCTTTGATTTAATATAACAACAATTCGATAAAAAATAGTTATATTTATGTGTAAGGTTAATGTATAAATATATGTATCGACTAGGGACGTATTACACTAAACAAAGATACTCAATGAAACAAAAACTATATATGTGTAAAAACCAATTTTACCATGCTTTAGAATAAATAAAAATTATAAATATATTATAATTTAATTATTTAACATATAAGTTAATTGTAATTTCGGATTTATTGAATTACAAAATAAAAAGGTTAAGTTTATATTATTGTATAAATTTAATATAATTTATCATTGCTTTCAAAATTAAGATATGAAATTGTTAACAAAGATATACCAAACAAAGAAAAAATATTTAATTAAGTATTGAAAATATAACTAATATTGCAAATTGCAACTAAGATTAAGGTAATTTAGTTGAAAAATGAAATATTGTGAATAGATTTAAAAAAATTTAAGGATTTTTATTTGTAATGGTAAACAACTTACAGGTTTGATTTTTTTGTCACTGGTAATATTAATATAATTAAGGTATAGACCATCAGATCGTCATTGTTGAATTGGATAGCATAACATATATTGCATGGCTATCAGTCATGATGTTAAAAGATCTATGAATACAAGATAACAAAGATACACGAAACTTGGTAAGTATATCGTGACAATAAGAGGCTAAAGGGGTTGATGGAAGACTATGAAGGATTAAAGCTTCATTTGTCGATGTTAGTGCTTGGAGGAGTAATTTTTTGTCCATACCAAACGTGATAGTTGTGTAATTCATAGCATAAAGGTGACCTACAATGAGAGCAGGGCTTCTGCCTCAACTATCTCATGAGAAGGTCGTGGTGGTAATGAGGAAAAACCGAGGCATATAACACGACCCGTTTGTTGACTGGGTAAGGACTAAGCAATACTACAAGATGATGAGGCATCAACCCATGATCCATCAAACAGGCAATAAAAAGGGTTGAAAAGGATGGCACCAACGAAGGTGCTAGTGATGGGGCTGACAAATGAGAGGAACTACAATAAGAAGTGGGTTATTGAGGATTATGCGAGTACTCTGAGGCTTGAGAATAAGTTGAGGGTGCAGGAAAGAAAGGAGAGGGACGAAGATAGTGGTAGCCTAATCTAACAGTGTATTGGCCATTCTTGTTGGAAGTCCATGTCAATGTGTCTGAAGCGTGTGCTGATGAAGGACGTGTGGAGAGAATTCACATATGATAGGATGGGTGAATATAGGATTTGAGCTTAGTCATGTCCCAAGTAGAGGCATTTGCGAGAGGAAGAAACGGATTGGGGTAGAAGCAGGTAAGGCATTGGGAACTGTAAGCCGTGGTGTACAATTGGAGTTGACGGGATTGGGGGTAACCAGCGATCTTGAAATGCTCTAATGGTTTCTCCTGTACCCAACGTAATTTTTATACCAAGCTTAATTTGTTGGATGTTGCGGTAGATATGTCACCAGGCATAGCTACAGGTTGGAGGAAAATTAGCGGACAACAAAGTGCCATTACAGAAATATTTATGCTTCATAATCCGACTAAGCAAGGATGATGGGTGGGTGATAATCCTCTAACCTTGTTTTGCAAGCAGGGCCATGTTGAAATCATATAGATCCCGGAATCCCAAACCCCCACATTTCTTCGACATTGTAATTTTGGACCAAGCGACCTAGGGAATACCTTTGGTACTTCCTGTTGTATGCCACCAGAAGTGACAAAAGGCTGAGGTTAGGGACTTGAGGAGAGATGTTGGGAGTTAGAAGCACGACATGTCATAATCTGGTAGTGCCTGTAAGACCGCCTTAATAAGAATTTCCCTACTTGCGGTGGATAAAAAGTGAGTGGACCAGCTTGTTATTTTTAACTTGACGGTGTCTAGTATGGCCAGAAATGAGGAACATGTGACTCGGCCTTTTAACTCTGATAAACCAAGATAACGGCCGAAAGCAGAGGTGACTTGAACATTTAGTAAGGCCGATAGCTGCATTTGAGAATCCGGAGAAACCCCATAACCAAAGCGTACCCTTGACTTAGAGTAATTAATAAGCTTGCCATTGTGAGAAGCATATGTGTTGAGGATTGTTAAAAGAGATTGACACTCGAGTATAGAGGCTCGACAGAAGATTAGGGAGACATTGGCAAACAGGATATGTAAGACAGGTGGACCACCGCGGCTTGTTTGGAAAGCAGTCAAGGTGCCATTTGAGGTAGAGGATTGTAGCATTCGGGATAAGGCTTTAGCACAGAGAATTTAGAGATATAATGAGAGAGGACCACTTTATCGCAATCCTCGAGATGGTGTGATATGTCCATAAGGATGACCATTAATGAAGACAGAGTATGTAAGTGAACTTAAACAAGAGATAATCCTTCGACATCATGTAGAGGAAAACCCAAACTTGGTCAAAACACCTAGAAGAAAAGACCATTCAATTCGGTCAAAAGCCTTGCTGATGTCTAGTTGACAAGCCACGATAGGATGCTTTAAACGGAGGTGGGATAAGGAATGGAGGAGTTTATGGGAAATGAGGACGTTGTCTGTAATAAGTCAATGGGGAATAAAAGCAGATTGGGTTGGAAAAATGACATGTGAAAGAATTGTTTCTAGCTGGTTAGCCAAGACCTACGAGAGGATCTTATAAGCCACATTGGTTAGACTGATCGGTCGATAGCCTAAAACCTGAACGGGATTGTTCATTTTTGGTATAAGACAAATGTGGGTGCTTTTTAATTCGGGATCAAGATAACTTGTTTGCATAAAATGATGGATGTAACTGAGGACACTGGATTTGAGCACCTCCCAATGATCCTTGTAAAAACCTGCGTTGAATTCATCTGGGCCCAAAAATAGTAACGACCCATTTGTTGGAGAGCGATAAGGACTTCTTCCTCGATAACCAATTGTTCAAGTTGAAGATTAATCTCTGATGTAACTTGAGGGTGAATGTATTGAAGAACGGGGTTATGGTTTGTAGGTGAGGTAGAAGTAAAAATATGTTGGTAATAGTCAATGAAAACTTGCTGAATACTCTCATCACGATGATGGATATGGCTAGTGGAGTCTTGGATGATAGATATGTGATTAACAACTCGTTGTTGTTTTGTTTTGGCGTGAAAATAAGATGTGTTGCGATCACCTTAATTGAGCCATTAAACTCTACTTTTAGTTCTCCATTATTCCTCCTATAATCGGTATTGAGTTGATAATGAGCATTTGAGTGTGTTGATGAGTTGGAAATCTGGTGAGTTGGAGGCATATGCAACTTGGATTTGGCATTTGAAGTTGATAATAACTTCTTGTGAGTTCTGATTGGATCTAAAATTCCATTTGAAAAGACCATGGCGGCATAATATTAAAGCATCACTAAAATTACGAGGGTGGATATGGAGAAAATTTTTCGACCAAATAAAGTGGAAAATAGTGTAAAGTTGGGGATTATAATGCCATTTGTTGTCATATTGGAACATCTTGGGCTGAGTTGAAGATGGTGGATCAAGAGTAACTAATAGAGACGATGGTCCGAACCAAACTAAGGAAGTGTTATCACAAAATCCCATGGGAAGAGAGCATGCCAATCATAGGTGGCAGTTGCTCTGTCAAGTCGAGATCGGACTATGTGAGAATGGCGGCGACCAATCCAAGTAAAGGTGTCCCCAATGGTACGCAAGTCATGTAAGCCATAAGAGGAGAGAAACTGATTAAAGGCCCTAACCGAAGGTAGAAGAAAATGTGAGCCACCCTATTTTTCAGAGAGATTACGTATCTCATTAAAATCGCCAAGAAATAATGTAAGAATTGATTCAGAAGATTGGACAGAAGGGGCTTTTAAAAGGCAGCACGGTAGCGCTGGTAGGGATATCCATAAACATAACGAAGTACAAAATATTGAGATGAAGGAGATACAATAGAAAAAAACCATGTTGATGCGGATGATCAATAAAAGAAAGAGTAACTGAGGGGTTCCAAAAACAGCCAAATTACCCCTAAGCACTATCAGGCCTAACACAAAAGATTGAGCATACTATAAATTATGCCGAACCATATTAACATAAGCTAAGTTATTTTTTGTCTCGGACAGCAAAAGGATATCGGGATGATGCGTCCGCCGAAGATCAGAGGGGTGTTGGACTGCCAAGGGGCTCTGGAGACCTTGACAATTTCATGGATACTGTGCTGGTTGGTCGGTAACCACCAAACTGTGGGAAGCAGTGAGATTAAGAGAGGTCGAAATCCTTGGTCGACTTGAAGGGCTCGTATCACCATCTTTAGTCTCAATAGCCTTTCGTTTTGAGCCTCTTGTAGGAGCAGGTTGAGAAGGACCAACAATGTCCGTGTAGGACAAATAAGCACCAGAGCTCGTCTGAACACTAGTGGTGACTTCGTAATACTGCGTAGTAGGGATCCATGTGGTGTGGTTGAGTGGAATCAGGGCCTGCAGAGGAGCTTGAGGAGTCGCCTGGCTGAGATCCGTATTGAGATCCGTAGACAACGCATGCACTTGCTGGTGAGGAGCGTCAGAGTTAAGTTCATCCAGAGAGGGTACCGAAGGATCTTCGGATTCCTGTGCTGGGTTGAGTAGACATAGAAAGAATCGTGAGTCATCATTCCGTTGCAAGAGCAAAACTTACGTAATCGATTGAATATAAAGCGAAGAAATGTTGGTGGGCCATTTTCATCCAGGTGAACAAGCAGAACATAAGTGAATAAAGGGTGTGGATGTCCATTTCCACCCGAATCCAAGCTTCAGCAGGTGAGTCCCGAGTAGGGTCAACGATCCGATAAGTCTCCATATGTCCGAAAGCATCAGACATGTTAGATAAAACAATACCATTACAGTACAAGTTAGGGAGCCCATAGACACGAATCCAGAACGTAACAGTCTGCATATAGTCCCCAAAATGTCGATTAGTCCATCTGTCTATGACCAAGGTCCAGCCCCGAAACGTCCAGGATCCCTGGTCAAGAACAGAAAGAAGATGGTGCTCACTGGTGAAGAAGAACTGAATCGTCTCATCGTTATTTATTTTTCCATGTACTTGGTCGATGAGACGCCATGCTTTGGGCATGATGTTGCGAATTCCGACAAGGTTTTGCTGATCCGGGTTCAGACCTCTCACCACTATGCTCAGCCTTGAATCGCTGTCAAGTTGGAGAGGTGTTTCCTGGGACAATTGAATCGGCTGCATGTCCACCCCTAAGAGACAGGTTTTGGAGAGATCGCCATTTTCAGTGTCCATGATGGTATGGGAGAATCAGAGTAGAGATCGGAGTGCAGATGATAGTAGATAAGGAGTGGAAATAAGATTGGAGATTGCATGTGGGGTGAAGTCATGGTTATATAGGAGGAATAAGCGATCAGAGAGAATGGAAGAGGAAACAAAAAGATGAGACAAAAAGCAGTAGCAGAAAGGAGGAGATCTTGTGTCAGAGTTGCGCAGGTGAAAAAGGGAAGAATGGGGTCGGGGAAGACAGAGATAGAGGAAGAAGGGGATGCAAAAAGATTGCATGCAAAATGGTAATGATGGAGAATGGCAAAGAAGGAAAAACGTGCAGAAGGAAGAAAGATAAGCTGACAGAAAAGTAACGATGAGAAGCGTTGTATCGTATAAAACGAAGGTTTAATCGCACGTCGGAGAAATCGAGGAGTCACCGGAAGGCGGAGAGATAAGAGAGAGATGAAAGAAACATTTTCTAGAATGAGTTGGATAAGAAAATTCAATAAAAAAGATAATGCATATATTCGTACTTATAGTGATAAATATGTAAAATAGATGATAAAATTAGGTGTCATGAGAGAATTTTAAATTGTTCAAATGGTCGCGTCAGTGCAAAGGTTGAAGGCGAAATACAATGTTAAAGGCATGAATAGCTCAATAAGATATTGTGGTATCTACAAGTGGATGAAGCACCGCCGTCCTCTTCTAGATGGGTTAAAAGGGTTAATGTAGCTATTATCTTAAGGGGGGGGGAGGGTGATTGTTTAATACTTTTGCTCTTGGCTGTTGCTTTAAAATAAATTTTCAGAATTGTAGGCGGTGACTTTTTGTGACCGTAACTTAAAAAAAAGTAAAAACCACATATGTGGGACTTTAAAAAATAAGAGAAACATAAACAAAATGGAAGGTTATGACTGTGAGAAAATATAGGAATTGTGAGATTTTTTAGGAGGGTTAAAGTCTGATCGGTAAAAATAGCGTTAACGACTTTTATTTTGTTACAGTCTTTAGAGTCATATTACTAGTCACCTCCTAAATAAAGCTCTCCCTGGTTGGTCTTTTGAATCAAACCATGAGTTCTGAGACTTAGGTAAAATTTGACTCGTTTAGCACATTTCCGTCAAAGTTATAGTTATATTCATCTCTCCCCAGGGCTAGCTCATATAGCTGGGAGGAAGCGAGGGCCCGTGTTATATTGTTTTATAAGGATTCATTTTGTTTATAAATTTTTGAAAAATTAGATATATAATTTTTTTATAAATATATATATATATATATTATAAGGTTTTTGAATAAATTTTACCGTTGAAAATGAATGCATACATTTTTTAGTAGTATTAATTATTTACTATTTATATAGATTAAAAATGAGAGGTCCAAAAATTTATGTTTTGCTCAGGAGTCCATAATATTTTAGAGTCGGTCCTGACTTTGTCCAACTGATATCTCGTGTTTCTCTGCTTTTTGTGAGCTCATAGTTCCTTATCAAATTTTTTTTTGTTTCTAAATTATAAATATTCCATTTATAAAAATGAAAGCATACAAAAGCTATAAAAATCATAGCTAATTGAAAAATATACGGTCCAAAAAAGACTCAAAGATCTAATCTTTTTTAAAAAGAGTAAAACCTTAATTCATATGTCCAATAAATCTGAACCCAAGATTCAAATGAAATCCTAAGATGAAAACTCAGAAACTAAGAAACAAAGAAGCGGCCGCGCCATGAGAACTGGCTCTACGTTCGACCATTGTAAACCACGAAAACCGAAGACCACCAAGAGTACCTCGAACCGGCCACCCTCAAAACCAGGAAGGACTGCTATCGCTTATGACCCAGACCAAAAGTTACTTCTGACGGAAAAGAGACACCGCGACGACTGGCCACCAAAAACTCCTAACACCGATGGACTAGGTTCGGTTGGATCTTTCTTTGCACCTAGCGCTTTTGCGTATGACGTCAATGTACAAGACAGAAGCTATACCAGTATAACAAAACTCACCATGACCGTCGAGAACCGTCGCAAAAGAAAGTTTCAAGGCAATCACGAAGGAGGATGACTAGGATTCAGCCTCCATCAACAGCGGCGCCAAGGAGCGCTGAAAAAATCTCTTTGTACCCATTGCCAAGCCACCAAGCAAGTTCCGGAATCTACTCTTCAGCATCAATTGCCATGCAAAAACGACGAAGAACACGCCGCCGCCAGAAAGAAGGGGGAAAGGAGTTATCTGCCAAAGTGATTACCAATCATCATCAAAGGAGCTTTCAGCGTTTCTGCGATTGCTTTTAATCTCATCGATGCCTAGCTACGAAGGACTGTGAGAGGAGAGAAGAATTCCAGTGACTAATCGCCGGAGAGAGACATACCCCACCCCCACTTCGACGTGGTGCAAGGGATTGTTGGCTGAAGAAAGCCGACAATTTTTTTTTCTTATGTTTTTGTCAAAATATTTGGAGAGATCTAAAATATTATAGAGAGAGGGGAAAATTGGAGAGAGAAAGAAAAAATATTATCAAACTTTATGTAACATGAAAAGCCAAAAATCATAAATAAACTTTTATATTTATAAAAAGCACACCAAAAGGTTATATGTGTTTGATTTAGTTACAATGTATTCAATTACCTACCATCTACACGTGAAACATAAGTTATTCCACTTCTTACAGAAAATACTCAAACAGTTTAAAATGACAGTACTTTTAGATATTCAAAATAATTAACAATACACATTTTGCTTAATATTATATCCCAAATTAAATCAAAATAATATATTCCCGCACCCAAACCCCAATAAGCACCAAGGCATCAACACATAGCAATACAAATATTTTCGTATACACATAAATTAATACTGATCATTATTTGTTAATCAAATAGTCCCCAAAACACCATAGTTATTAATTACCCTCCTCTGACACGTGGAATTACTCTAGCAACAGTTCCATTTCCGCCGCCGCGACCACCGCCTCTAGTCACACCGTCCAAAATAGCTTCACCAACACCTTCACCGAGACCTTCGACTATACCACCGAGGAAATCAATCACAACTTGCGACGCCAACTTCGCCGCTGTTCCCAAAACTGCCGGAGACTTATCCTTCCCTTTGTGTCCGTTTGCGCGGAGGCCGTTCACGGTGGCGTTCTTGGCACAAACAGCGTGCAAATGGTAATCACAGACAGTGCAACGATAAACCCTCCCGACTCGCTTGTCTCTCTTGCACTCTCCGCAAAGATAGTCTCCTCCAGTGGCGGTGGGGAGGAGACGGAGAGGGTGGTGGTGGAGGGAGATAGAGGAGAGAGAAGGAGATAACATGGCGCAGCCAGGATGCATCTGAAAATTGCAAACTTTGCATCTGAAAGTGTAACCTTTTGGTGATCTTCCACACACGTCGCATTTTGATTTCATTATCCCTCCTTTTGCTTTATTATCAGAAACATACGTTATTAACTGCTTAATTGTATATTTATCATCTTAATCCATATAATACAAAGCACGTTTGCTAAGTTTAGTCTTATATCACTCCAGTATTTTGATAATAAAAATAAAAATATTTTTCTACTTGTCTTCCTTTTTTTCTTTCTACAAATGATTTTGGGGTGCTGTGAAAGTTGATTTAAAATAGTTTTTAGAAAGTAAAAATTAATTTCGAACACGTCAGCATTAGAAAAATAACCTAAATATATAATAAAATTATTAGTTAGTTTCAATAAAGACCGAAAAAATCTGCAATACGAAAATGTCACATGTAAGATTTGTCGCAAATTTTTAAATGTCGTTAAAAACTATTACAAATTTCTAAAATTTTGCTAGAAAATCACGAGATGGACGCAAATTTTATTGACTCATTTTCTTTTTTTAATATGGTATCTTTGTCAATATCTAATACTTTTATAGGAAAATTGAATATAAAAGATTAATAATACAACTTGAATATGTTTGGAGTTATTTTTTCTAATGTACAAATGCTTTGATTGATTTGACTTTCACAATTTTCAGAATTATTTTTAGGTTTGAGCGACATAGTCGTTCCGTAATAGTTCTAGTAGGGGTAGAATTTGAGGGTAAATTCTGAAAACGGTTTAGGGATTTTTAGAAAGATATAGTAAGTATTTGAAGATCAACGTTGCCAACATTTAGTTTCGATACCCTAGAGGCCACTAAATATTATATTTAAAGCATTGTATTATACTAGTATATATTCTATGTAAAGCAATCAATATATATAGCCGACAATTATAGTTTTTGTGAATCTTATAATTGTTGGTCTGGAAAACAAAAACAACAGATAATTATAACTAAGATGCAAATGTTAAAGCCAATTTAATCATATATACCAAAAGTGCCCCTCGAAAAGCGTACCAGGTTTGGCAAAGAAGAGAAGCTGATGTTGGTAATGAAAAGGATGCGAGTTAAGTAGAGGAGGAGCCAAAGCACAAAACTCATGGAGCTCATAATCGCATTCTTGGCACACAAATCTAATCCCAGCTCCTTCTTCTTTGCATCCTGCACACGTGTACATATCCGGCAAGTCAACTTTGACCAGCTTGTGTTTCGAATGTCCGAAATGGACAATCTCTTCGCCTTGTATCAGTTGAGGAGATACAGGAAACTCCACATACTTTGGTCGTGGATGATCATTACTTTGTACCACGCTTGTTGCACCACTAGCGTAATTTGCGTTTGAGGCAGAACGTCTCAAACCTACCGAACTATTGTTCTTTGAATCGGAATTGATCACTATGGATTTGCTTCTCATCATTCTTCTTTTCAAAAATGAAAACTTGGAGTTGGTAGAAGTTATGATTAGTTAGGGTTTTTTTTTTTTTGTGTGTAAGTGATGATCGATCCTTTACTTCTTCTTCTTCTTTTTAATTGGAATGGTGAAATTAAGAGGTGGAGGTGAGAGTTTATTTATGGTAGAAAATTTTTTGGAAACTGTTTTAATTATATTGACAGGTTTTTCGAGAGAAAAGACAAGTAGTGTAATTTTCTTTATAGGGTTTCTAGAAAGAAAATATATTAGATGCTTTGTGGACTTATTTGTCAGGTAATTTTTCATGTCCATTTCGTTTGTTGAAAGTATAAGAGAACAAGATGATTTATTTTTATTTTCTTTTTTCGTCACCAGATAATTGATTTTCTTAGTTGCTACAGAAGTGATATAGACTGTAGATGTGCCCAAATGTAGGCGTGAGTGATTATTTGAGTTAGGGTTAGCAGAAATATAATCATTGTGGAGATAATTACTCGAATACATTATTTAAAGTAGTATGCCCAATGCAAAGGTTTTTTATATAGTGGTGGACATATAGAGATGTAGTAAGAAAATCTGTGGTAGATTTCTTTTTTTCTTTTTAGGTCCAGTTTCCTTTAATAAATAACCAAAACTAATCAAGCATTCATGATTACAAAATCAAATACTACAATATATAATACTACTAATTATTGTATAAATAGCTATAATAATAACTACAAATTATTGTAGGGTAATATCAATGTTTACTATACAATTACACTAGAGTGTAATTGTTTCTAATATATATACAATTAATAAAATGACATCTACTTACTAGGTTTACTATACAATTTTTCATAAATTCAATTTACCATTTGTCTCTCTTACTCTCACTCTCTTTCACTCGCTTATTTTTTCCCATTCCCCTTTCCATAATATACAAACTATCTTCTGATATATAGACTACTGTAATTTATTTTTTGAGTTTAGAGTTTATATTTTGGATTTGAGTCTATATTTTGGGTTTAGGATTTATATGTTTAGGTTTAGGGTTTATATGTTTGGGTTTAGGGTTTAGATGTTTGAGTTTATGATTTATATTTTGGGTTAGGGTTTATATTTTGGGTTTGAGTTTGGGTTTATATTTTGGGTTATGATTTATATGTTTAGGTTTAGGGTTTATATGTCTGGGTTTAGGGTTTAGATATTTGGATTTAGGATTTATATTTTGAGTTTAGGGTTTATATTTTGGATTTGTGGTGTAGGGTTTATATTTTAGAGTTTATGACACTATTCACTATTTCATAAATATAAGTCCATTTTTAATAATTTTAGTCATGTTATATGTAAAAAAAAATATGTGTTTTATTTGTAACATTTTGTTATTTAATATTTGAAATTTTATTTTTTTATTGGGTTTAGAAAGATATTGGATGAAATGTGAAAGTGTAAGGAAAAAAAACTATTCCGTAAAAGAGAAGAAAGAGAGAGAGAGTGTGAGAGAAAGAGAAAGGTTAAAGTAGAGATAATAGTTGTATAATGGTACATCAAAATCTAATTATATAAAGTTATGTACATTTACTTAATTTTGATTTTCTTATGTATATACAGCAAATTAGCCCATTATTGTATAAGTAGCTATAATAAAAAACGAAAAGCGGTTAAAGATGAATAAGGCAAATTTTGGATGATTTTTCTTTTTCTATGACGGTTTCTTCTCCGATTGTCACTGTATATAGCGTGACTTCCGTTCTCCTATAGCGGTTTCTTCATAGACAGTTACTCGATTAACTGCATCAATAATTGATTCAATGTGCTTATTTATTTGGCATTTATTTAGTCTCTGTCTATATCCTTTTTCGATCCAATTTCCTTTGTTCATTCTTGTCATGTTTGACAATCTTCGTTACCAGATGCATCTCACATGGCCTCGATGATGGCATCTTTGCCATCCCAATCGACATGTGTCTTGAGGCTGTTCGTGAGATCCAATTTAGCCTAGTGTGCAAACCTGTGAATCCAACCAAGCAAAACCTCTATGCAATGGTCAGTGCTCTATCGAGGCTTTGGGGTTCTGGAAATGAAGTCTTTTTCGTATCTTGGAGGACATGCGCATCCAGTTTCTCTTCCCAAATGAAGAATCTCTCTTGACAGTTCTCCGGCGTGGCCCTTGGTCATTCAATAACTGGATGTGAATGGTTCACAAATGATCCTCTTCCTTAACTTAGGATGATTTGCTCTCTATTATATTTCGTTCTGGATACAAATCAGGGGCATTCCTCTTAAGTACCTCACATATGAAATGGTGAGACAAATTAGTTCTAATATTGGTATGTTTATAGAAACATATTTTACAAGGGAAGGAGGCCATATTGTTAATTACGTTAGTGTCCGCCTCATGTGGAAGATCAATGACCCTCTGAAGTTCTAGCGTCAATTCTCCTTTGCAGATGAAGTTGTCACCCTGAAGTTTCAGTATGAGAAACTAAGAAACTCCTGTCATGTATGTGGGCTTCTATCACATGATGCAGCTTCATTTACCCGTGAGATGGTGGCTCCTCCGCCACCCTCTGATGATGACAATGACAATGATGATGATGCCCCATCGGATGATCATACTGCTCCATATGCCCCGGAAAGTCTTGAACCTCCTTCATTAACTACTGAAGATACTCTGGCCCAATCTACAAAACATGCTTCAGTTAACCCAAAGAAGCATAAGACAACAAAAGGTGCATCTTCATCTTCTTTCTCTCCCGCAATGATATGTAATGAGTACAAGCGGGTTTCTCATGATGAGGATTACCAACAACAATCCTTTTTCCTCAAAAGACTTCGATATGAAGCAATAGAGAGCAAGACCTGGACTTCTGGATCACCTTCAATCTCTGCAAAAATATCTCAACAACCAACAACAAGTGAAGGCGCGATGGGCCAGAATCCATTGGGATCTGAGTGAATACATCCTTTTGGAACTGTCGAGGGTTGAAAGGATCCCTGGTGGTTCGACGTCTCAAGGAGATAAAAAGAATGTATTCTCCAAAGTTACACTTTTTAATAGAAACTAAAAATGAAGATAAAGTTGTAAGGGATGTGGCTGCTCAAGTAGGTTATGATAATGTTAAGTGTGTTTCTCATATTGGGTTGGGTGGGCTCTTGCTTTGTTACTGTCTTCTTCTATTTTATTTGTATTTCACTACCTAAGTCCCAAATTAATGGACTGCACTATTAGTAAAGATGGATTTTTGTTTTACTGCTCTTTTGTCTATGGGGATCCAAATCGCGGATTAAGACACATTTTATAAGAAAGACTACAAAGAATAAGTTTAAATCGATAAGGACCTTGGTTCTTGTGTGGTAACTTCAATGAAATTCTTAATCCATTAGAGAAACGAGATGAGGAACTCGTATTGTTGCATCATTACAAGATTTCATAAACTGTGTTGATATATATAATATTTTTGATTTGCCTTACTCTGGAAACAACATGACATGGATTGGTAAGAGAAGATCTTTTACAATTGAATCATGGTTGGACAGAGCCATGTCAAATAAGGAATGGAAGTCTATATTTCTTGCCTCAGAAACAAAGTATTTGGAACTTATAGAATATGATCATCGGACGGCTGTTGTGTTCATGCGTACTGTTGGGCCAAGGTTTAGCACCCCCTAAAGGCCCAACACAAAATCAAACCCAATTCAAAAGGAGGCCCATTAACAACATGCAAGATTCGATCAGGTGCGACACATGTCAGGTCACTGTTCACGACGACTTAGTCTGGCGTGAAGTAGTATAAATAGGTGGTCAGATCGATTTAAGAGGGGATCGGAGAAAAAAGAGAAGGAGACGGCAAGGAGATAGAAAGAGAGAGCTCGCCGATATCGACGAAGTGGGAGAAAAATTGTTGAACAGAATACTAGGCTATTATAAGCTCTTCTACCAAAATTGCGGTGACTTAAAGCAATACCTCGTCCACAAGCGATTCGAGGACATAATTAATCAATCTACGTCTATTCATAGCCGAAGTAGAAAGTGTTAGTATCATTATGCTATAGTCAGATAGCCACGTCAATATAAGAATTATTATTTAAATACTTTGGTTATATAAAATATACGTCGTCTGACCCTTTTATCTAATTTGACCGCGTCCAGAAAATCCATCGCGAAGACCGGTTAAAAATTTGGCGCCGTCTGTGGGGAAAAGGCTAAGCTGAGGGTTCCAGACGACGGACTAATGGCTAAAAATAACGAAGGCATACCTAACGAGGTAGTTGAAGCACAGTCTCAGGTGGAAGCTCGTCAAGAAGAAACCAACCGTTTAATCATTCAACGTCTCGATGATCAAGCAAGAGAAGCGAGTGAATTTCGAGCTTGGTTTGAAGCTGCGTTCATAGATAGTGACAGAAGAGCTCGTCTGGACAACCTCAATAACACTCTCTTCGGGACGCTTAGTGTGACGCCACAGCCCACTCCGACTGGACCAAATGACAAAACACCAGAACCGAATATCAAATCCCAGACTAGCCAAGATGAAATTGTTGCTTTGAAAGAGCATATATGCGAGATGAGTTCACAAGTGCATCGAGCTATAAGTTCAGCCCCAGAGATTGAGCGCGTCGTTGAGGAAACTCAGCGAACTCCATTCACTAAGCAGATAACCGACACGAAGATTGGCAAAGTCACCAAGATTAAGCTTCCACTATACAAAGGTAATAGTGACCCCAACCATCATCTCACCGCGTTCACAATAGCTATGGGGCGCACACGTTTCAATCCGGCTGAGAAAGATGCTGGATATTGTCAATTCTTCGTCGAGAATCTCGGCGGAGATGCACTGACCTGGTTCTCGCGCCTCCCATCGGGAAGCATTAGCAGCTTCCAGCAGCTATCTACGACCTTCTTGAAGCATTACTCAATCTTCATTGAGAAAAAGGCTTCGACAACAGATCTTTGGACTTTGGCCCAAGGATGTCGAGAACCTCTACGAATCTTTATTGAAAGATTCAAAAGGATAGCGTCTCGGCTAACTATTCCCGATGAAGCAGCGATCGCAGCTTTGCGAAACTCTTTGTGGTATGAATCGCGTTTTCGCGAGGAGCTTGTCTTAAATCAGCCTCAAACGTTGGAGGATGCCCTGCATCGTGCAAGTTGTTTCGTCGAAGCAGAGGAAGAAAAGGCTAAGATGATAAAAATCCATGGAAAAGAGCGTCAGAACCACAAGGAGAAGGATGAGTATAGAGAGCCCCGGCTACATTATCCCAAATCCTTTGAGAAGAAGAAGGATGTGATCCATTATGTTCAGGGCCAGGGAAGTCAAACACAAGCCGCGCCTAGACAAGTCGATGGTAACCTGAAATCTTTTTGTGAATTTCATGGAAGGTCTGGGAATAATACTGACGAGTGTCGACACCTGAAGAATATGGTGCTAAAGCAATATGGTTCCTCAACTCCGAGGCAGGCAGCCCCCTGGGCTAGACAGCGAGGTGGTTTCAATCGCGGTGCTTTTAGACAAAGTATGGTAAATGACCGCACCGACCTGGCCAAAAGGAATCTTCATAGACCCCCGATTGACCAGGATATGGAACCACCAAAACGAGATAGAGAAAATGTAAACGACGAGGTACAGCCCATACCACGTCGACGAATCAATGTTATTATGGGTGGATTAAGACAATGTAATGATTCGGTCAGAGCGATCAGGAAATTGGAGCGCAGAGCATCAGTTTCAACCACCACCACTCCGGCTAGTGGAACAGATGAAGACCTCGTGAAATTCACACAGGCTAATGCCAACGGAGTGGACGCACCACATAATGACTTTCTTGTTATCGAGCTAATGTTTGAAGATTGCAAAGTCTCCAGGGTATTGGTAGATACTGGAAGCTCAGTGAATATTATCTTTAAAGAAACCCTTACAAAAATGGAGATAGACGAGGCAAGGATAAAACCTTCATCCCAAATACTCACGGATTTTAGTGGCGAGACAGTCACCGCAGCAGGAAGCATAAAACTTCCTCTAAGCATAATGGGCGTAACTCGTATTGTGAAGCTATTGGTTGTCGACGAGCACCCAGTTTTTAATGCAATCTTGGGAACCCCGTGGTTATTCATGATGAAAGCTGTGGTGTCTATCTACCATCAATGTCTAAAATTCCCTACTCCAAAAGGGACTAAGACAGTTCGAGGTAATCAGAGGGCTGCACGAACTTGCTTTATAGCCGAGCATAAAACACGTAAAAGGTCTGAAGCATAGCAACTACTGATGAAGCCTGACAATAAGGCCGGGCCATCATCAACAACCAGACAGTGCACAACAGTTTTAGAACCAATCAACCAAGTGTCCATCGATGATAACAACCCATCGCGGCGTACTAATATCGGTCGTCATTTGGAAAAATCAATTCGGGATGAGCTTATCTCATTCTTAAAAAGCAACGTCAGCACATTTTCGTGGTCGATATCTGATATGGCGGGTTTTGACCCATCAATCATGTGCCATAAGTTGCACGTCGATCCCACTATAAAACCAGTCAGACAGAAACGCCGAAAGTTAGGGATTGAATGTAATCAAGCAGTCAACGACGAGGTAGAAAAAATGCTTCAGGCTGGTTCCATAATCGAGGTCAAGTACCCCGAATGGATAGCCAACCCGGTCGTAGTCAAAATAAGAATGGGAAATGGCGAGTATGTGTAGACTTCACCGATTTGAACAAGGCGTGTCCAAAAGACAGTTTCCCACTTCCACATATAGATTGTCTCGTTGAGGCCACGACGGGCAACGAATTACTTTCGTTCATGGATGCATTCTCTGGTTACAATCAAATCATGATGCATCCAGACGATCAAGACAAAACCGCCTTTATTACTGATCGAAGCATATACTGCTACCACGTTATGCCATTCGGCCTAAAAAACACCGGTGCAAAATATCAACGGCTGGTTAATAAGATGTTCTCGTCCCAATTAGGCAAGACTATGGAGGTATACATAGATGATATGCTTGTAAAGAGCACTTCGGCGACATATCATATATCTCATCTTCGTACATGCTTTCAAATCTTGAATCTGCACGGAATGAAGTTAAATCCGGGGAAGTGCACATTCGGTGTAAAATATGGCGAATTCCTGGGTTACGTCGTCACTCAGAGAGAAATAGAAGCTAACCCAAAGCAAATCTCTGCTATCATCGACCTACCATCCCCTAGAAGTATAAAGGAGGTGCAACGGTTAATAGGTAGGGTGGCTGCGTTGAATAGGTTCATATTGCGATCGACGGAGCGATGCCTCCCTTTCTATCAATTACTCAAAGGGAACAAAACATTTGACTGGGACGAGAAGTGTGAAGAGACATTCAAAAAACTCAAGGAGTATATTTCAACACCGCCTATATTGGCAAAGCCTTTAGATGGAGAAACTCTACTACTCTATGTTTCTGTTTCGACGACATCTGTCAGTGGGGTTTTGGTACGAGATGATCGCGGTGAACAGAAGCTGATATTTTACGTCAGCAAAGTGCTCGATGGTGCGGAAACGAGATATTCAATGTTAGAAAGATTGGCTTACGCCGTGATTATTAGTGCTTGTAAGCTTAGACCCTATTTTCAGTCTCATTCGATCGCGGTAATGACTACTCAACCGCTACGAGCTATCCTACATAGCCTGAGTCATTCCGGCCAAATGGCAAAATGGGCTATCAAGCTAAGCGAGTATGACATTGAGTTTCGCAGCCGCACTAGTATTAAGTCTCAAGCTCTCGCAGACTTTCTAGTGGAACTGCCCCTCGAGCTCCTTACTCCCTGTACAGTAGGAGTATGGAATCTTCATATTGACGGCTCGTCGAGATCAAATGGATCGGGAATTGGAATTCGTCTTAAATCACCAACGGCTGAGGTCATCGAGCAGTCTATTAAATTGAGGTTTTCTGCTTCAAATAACGAGGCTGAGTACGAGGCACTTCTTGCTGGGTTCCGTCTTGCAAAAAGCATGGGAGTAAAGATAATTCGTGTTCATTGTGATTCCCAGCTCGTCGTAAGCCAGTACAAAGGTGATTACGAGGCCAAGGATGATCGAATGACTTCTTATCTCCACCTCGTCCAAAGCCTTGCAAAGGATTTCGACGATGTTGAGATTGTGAAAATCCCTAGAAGCGAAAACACTTCTGCAGACAGCTTAGCGACCTTAGCCTCGGCTCCAACAAGTGGGTTGACACGTTCAGTCCCAATTGAAGAGATCATTGTCCCAAGTATATCGCGCACCAAGGTGCACATGGTAGACAGTACCTCAGACGAGGCTATCTTAAATGACGAAGAAACGATCGACGAACAAACAAAAGGTGATTGGAGATCAAAAATATATGCTTATATAAGTAAGGGAACCCTACCAGCTGATAAATGGGCAGCCCGACGTTTTAGGGCAAAAGCTTTGAACTACGTGCTGTTAGAAGGGAGGTTGTTTCGGCGGGATGTATCTGGAGTATTGTTGTGGTGTGTGTCAAAAGACGAAGCCAACTGTGTAATGGCCGAAATGCATGAAAGAGCTTGTGGTAACCATTCTGGTGGGTGTTCTTTGGCATTGAAAATCAAGCGCCATGGTCATTTCTGGCCCATGATGGTTTCGGATTGTCAAACTTATTACCTAAAGTGAGAAAAATGTCAGCGCCATGCTCCGACGAGACATCAACCAATCGAGTGTTTAAGATTCTCGTCACCACCTTACCCATTTATGAGGTGGGCTATGGACATTGTCGGACCTTTTCCTTCATCCCAACAACAACGATATCTATTGGTAATGATTGACTACTTCTCAAAGTGGGTTTAAGCTGAAGCCTATGCTAAAATTCAAGATGTCGAGGTCCATAATTTTGTGTGGAAGAACATTATTTGTCGACATGGTCTACCTTATGAGATCGTGACCGACAACGGCACCCAATTCTGTTCACACCGGTTCGAGGGTTTCTGCACAAAGTGGAAGATAAAACTTAGCCATTCAACTCCAAGGTATCCGCAGGGTAACGGACTAGCCGAGGCAGTTAACAAGACTATTGTTGATGGACTTAAAAAGCGACTTGAAAAGAAGAAAGGGTTATAGGCAGACGAGTTAGACGGTGTCCTGTGGTCATATCGTACAACACCCCGATCATCGACAAATGCAACCCCCTTCTCTCTTTCGCACGGCGTCGAAGCTATGGTCCCTGCTGAAGTTAACATTTATAGTTTACGACGAATGATATTACCTCAGCACGACGACCTCAACACTGATCTGATGCAAGACAGGCTCGACGAACTGGAAGAATTACGAGACCAGGCACTTCTGCGCATGCAGCATTACCAACAAATGGCAGCGCGACATTATAACAAACATGTCAAACATCGGCATTATACAGTCGGTGACCTCGTCTTACGACATATCTTCGATAATACAAAGGAATATGGAGCAGGAAAGTTGGGAAGTAATTGGGAAGGACCATATGAAGTCACTAACGTCATCGCACCTAATGTCTACCAACTAACCACGCTTGACGGACAACAATTGCCTCAACTTTGGAACGGTCGACATCTGAAACTTTACCTTTAATCTTTTTTATTGTTGTAAAAAGAACTACGTCTGGCTTGATCCCTCTAAAATGGGTACGTAGGTAGTCTTCGTAATATAAGAAGACATAGCTATTGACACGACCTTGTATTATTCTGGTTGTTTTCTTTTGGTTTTTTGGAAGGGGGAGTAGGTTACCCTACTGATAATTTTTTTGAATTCTTCTAAGTCAACAAAACTTCTGCTCCAAATTAAAGCCTCGTCGATCTCTTTACGAGCTAAAGCCTCGTCGATCTTTATACGAGCTAAAGCCTCGTCGATCTTTATACGAGCTAAAGCCTCGTCGATCTCTTTACGAGCTAAAGCCTCGTCGATCTCTTTACAAGCTAAAGCCTCGTCGATTTTTATACGAGCTAAAGCCTCGTCGATCTTTATACGAGCTAAAGCCTCGTCGATCTTTATACGAGCTAAAGCCTCGTCGATCTTTATACGAGCTAAAGCCTCGTCGATCTTTATACGAGCTAAAGCCTCGTTGATCTTTATACGAGCTAAAGCCTCGTCGATCTTTATACGAGGTAAAGCCTCGTCGATCGTAAAATGGGTTAAAGGCAAAAATACTAAGGTTTTTAAATATGAATAATGACTTTTTAAAACATAACTTCATCAATTAATTCCTTGGCAAAAATAGGTAACAAGGCGTCAAAGTTTAACAAAAGTAGACGATTACAAAAACTAGAGAGTTCGACAAAATAAACAAAAAATCTTAAGTCTAAATAAGATTAAGCCGGAGCATTTGGGGGGGAGTCTTGTTTCCGGTCACCTCCACAGTCGAGGCTTCGATCCCGCTGTTACGGAGTCGTCCCACTTCAACCTGGAAAAGGAGCTCATGATTCGATGTGGACTCATTGATCACCGGGGATACACCAAGGTCCTCGTCTGACAAAGGGAAAATTTCGACCTCGCTCAATTTGTCCTTCCAAGTCTTGAGGCTTTTCTGAAAATTTTCCACAATGGCTTTCGGCACTGAACCGCCCATGTCCTCTATGAGGCCCATAACATCAAATGTTCCTTCAATCGTCCCGACGTTCTTAGTCGCTGTATCGGCTGCATTTCGACTGTCCAGGTGACGTCGAATCCTCTCAAATCGAGCAGCACATTTTTCCTGCATTTGCTGCCCTTTCTTCAAAATCGGAGCATCTCGACCAGCCCTTTCCAGCCCCAGAGTTTCCTTTGCTACAGCGAGCTCGTCCTTGACCTTGACATTTTCCTTGAGAAGACGACTCTTCTCCTCCTAAAATTATTCCCTTTGACTCCTGCGAGCCTCGGTGACGCGAATGTTCTCCTCGTTCAGACGAACTATCTCCTCGTTCAGACGAACTATCTGATGCTTCAAGTCTTCGACTTCGACCTCTAGATATTTTCTCTTTTGTGTGTCCAAAGTGACAGCCGCTTTGTATTGATCGAGGATTTTCTGGAGCTCGTCTAAGGAGGAACTAGTCCTCTTCAGCTTAGAGTCATACATGGTAATCATGGCATTCGCCACAGCAAAGAACTGTTTTAAAAGTAATTTAAATACTAAGTCATTTGAAAAATAGACGTGACGCGAAGTAAAAAGAGAACTTACTTGGACGCCGTACGAGGCGTAAGTCTTGAACAATTCTCAAGAAGGAGAGCTAGATGCACTAGGCACTGGGCGATTGAGTCCCAGAATCTGACGGACTAAATCAGCACATGCCTCGGCGTCATTAACCAGTTTGGACGCATCCGGGTAAGCAAAAGAAAAAGGGACATGATCACGACGGGGCCGTTTTGGAGATGACCTTCAACTTCAGCATTATCATCGACCAAATCGTCGAGATCGACGAACATGTCCTCTCCACCTCCAGCAGTTGGGTTTTCTTCTTCGTCCAAGTTTATGACAGGACTTGGATTGTTCGGCAGCTCGGCATCTTTGCCAATCTCCAATCCCTTCAACTCCCCAGCCACGTTCCTTTTCTTGGGGCTCGACTCCACAACATGTGATTTACCTTTAGCCTTTGCCGCGACCATATGTAATCCTAACTTTTCCTGAAGCTGTTGAGACAGCTCGGCCTGCTCTATGGCTTTTTCCTTCTTCCTGTTCTCCATGGCCATTTTCGCCGTAGATACTAGGGCCTTCATCTTCGATGGTTTTTTAGCCCCTTTATTTTCGACTCCGGCCAGTGGAGGTTTTTTTTGGGTGCCAGCCTCGGCTTGCGTCTTCAAGGAGCTCTCTTTCAAACTTTTCAAAAAATCCGAAGACGTGTTTGGTTTCTTGGAGTACGAGTAATGTTCTCGTCTAACTAAAATCAGAAAACAAAAAACATAAGAGCGACGAAGCAAAATGGAAAATAAGTACGAAGTATTCACCTGAACCAAGGCGAGATAAGCTTCGTCTGATTCTAGCTGCGTCCACTTCAGGCCACTTAAGAATGGAAGCCTTTGATAACTTGTCGACTGAGTCCAAAAAGTAGTCAGGGAAGGCTTCGAAGGGAAATGGTTTATCTGAAAAAAAAGAAAAAGAAATGTTAAATCATTCGTAAAGTGATGCACCATGACTAGTCGAAGCACTACCAATCTCTAATGCGCAGTCTCGCAAAAACTCTCTTCCTAACTCAGGAACAGCCGCGTCGTTAATTTTAACGAAGAAATATCTCCTCTTCCAATCCCAAATCTTCCCCTTAGCCCCAGTGAGAAGAGTATATTTCGGCCTCATTCTCACATAGAAAAAACCAGTATCAAAATTTAAGGTGTTCGCCCCACTCTTCACAGCTTTGTGCACTTTATGTATGGTCGCCAGCAGGTCGAAGAAATCTATAGAGATGTCAATCCCTATCTCGTTTCCTAAAATAAGGATCACCGTTATATTACGAATCGACGCAGTGGACAGTCACGACACGGCCATGCGACATCGAGCACAGAACGCCATCAACAAATGGGGGAGAGGGAACCAGAGGTTGGCGTCGGTGAAATAGTCTTCAAAAAGTGTAAAGTATCCCTCTGGTGGAGACCACTGCCACTCAAAATACTGCGGAATCCTAAGTTCGAGGTTGGTGTCGTCGATTTTGCATAACACACAAAGCGCGGCCAAAGATTCATGCGTCATCTTCGACGGGCCAGATCCTGTGAAGAAGCCGCCCTCTTCTAGATCTACCTTGGAAGGACCTGCCTCGTCGAGGAAAGGCCCTGACTCTATTTGTGGTAAAAAATATTCTTCTTCGGATGATGCCTCGGTGACGATTAATTGACCAGGGGCTTCAATTTCTGGGCTGGGTTGATGAACGACCAACTGGCGGTTTCTAGATTCAGTCGTCGAGCCTACTTCGTTTGACATGACCTCTTCCTTGACAGATACTAATTGAAGATCACCGGACATTACTCAGCAAAATCAGAGATGAGTTTTTCTGACGACAAAACTGGCCGGAGAATCAGCGGCGAAGCAAAAAACAAAACAGTGCAAAAATTCTAAACCTAGAGAGAGAAAGCAGAGAGAATGGAGAGAGAGACGATACATGTAGGCGCAAGGAGAAGATGAGAGCATAAATGGGGGGGAACCTTATAAGGGCTGACGTGGAATATGAAAAGACTCTTATCCGAAAGGTCGCAACGCTTCGAAAACCGAAAAAGAACTTTTTCTCCACCACCTCGTCGATACTGATTCTCATCTGTTCTCTCGTCTTGTCGTAGTGAAATACTGCTTCTTTCAACCAACTTTACCCCGTTGAGTAAGCACTGCGTCGAGATAAAATCCTGTTTAACCAAGATAAGTTCTACTCCGTCGACCTCAATACCTCGTCGATTAGTCATGACAAACCCCCTTTACCAATGTCAGAACCTCGACGATTAATTGTGACAGATTATCGCTTCATCAAGTGAGTAACATTACTAATCATCTCATTGACTGACCGAAACAAATACCACAATGAATTCACTTCTTAGGATGATCATGGTTATCATAACCTCGACGTTCTATCGTGTCAGATTTTTACCTCGTCGATTAAGTACGTACCCCTCACCTCGTCGAATCTTTGGCACGCTATCAAGGACTCTGCTAGGTACGTCCAGTCGACAAATATCTTGTCGACTTGGGGGAGAGTAACTGTTGGCCAGGGTTTAGCACCCCCTAAAGGACCAACACAAAATCAAACCCAGTTCAAAAAGAGGCCCATTAACAGCATGCAAGATTCGACCAGGTGACGACACCTGTCAGGTCACTGTTCACGACGACTTAGTCTGGCGTGAAGCAGTATAAATAGGTGGTCAGATCGATTTAAGAGGGGATCGGAGAAAAAAGAGAAGGAAACGGCAAGGAGATAGAAAGAGAGAGCTCGCCGATATCGACGAAGTGGGAGAAAGATCGTTAAACAGAATACCTCGGCTATTATAAGCTCGTCTACCAAAAGTGCGGTGACTTAAAGCAATACGTCATCCACAAGCGATTCGAGGACATAATTAATCCATCTACGTCTACTCATAGCGGAAGTAGAAAGTGTTAGTATCACTATGCTATAGTCAGATAGCCACGTCAATATAAGAATTATTATTTAAATACTTTGGTTATATAAAATATACGTCGTCTGACCCTTTTATTTAATTTGACCGCGTCCAGAAAATCCATTGCAAAGACCGGTTAAACACGTACTGTTGCAAAAACAAATCGGCGTCCATTTATTTTTGATCAACGGTTATGTTCAAATCCTGATTTTGAACAAATTGTTCAATCAGGCTGGAAAGTTAATCAATACTCTTCTCTTACTGATTGTATTCGTAATTTCCGACAATATATCTCCTCCTAAAAGCGCACTCAAACTCTGAATGCATCAGCCAATATTAGTCTGCTCAAAACATTAATTGATCAGGGAATGAGAAATCCAGACTTCAACTCTGTTGATTTATTGTGTCTTCATCGGGAACTTGTACATGAATACTCTCGTGAAGAAGTCAACTGGAAAAAAAAATCTCGCAATGACTGGCTAAGAAACAGGGACCGAAATACGAAATTTTTTCATTCAATCACAAAGAATAGAAATGCTCGAAATCGAATTATTTCCTTACAGACTTCTGAAGGAAATACCATCTTTGGAAATAAGAATGTTGTTGTTGAAGCTCAACTATACTTCACGAAGCTTTTTACATATGTTAATCCCTCTGGTTTAGATGTACTATCTCACATCATTGAACCTGTTGTTTCACCTGCAATGAATATTGGGCTTATGGCGCTTGTTACATATGAGGAGATCAAGGATGCGGTCTTTGATATCGGCAACACAAAGGCTTCTGGACCTGATGGTTTCACAGCATTTTTCTTCCAAAAATACTGGACTATTGTGGCTCGTGCAATCAACTCAATGGTATGTGATTTCCTTGATCATGGCATCATGCCATATGGGGTTTATCATACAAATCTTTGTTTAGTTCCGAAGAAACGTTTACCTTTGACTATGCAAGACTTCCGACCAATAAGTCTTTGTAATGTGACTTATAAAATCTTATCTAAGATTTTGGTTTCTCGGCTTAAACCAATACTTTGAACCCTCATCTCTGAGAATCAAGCTACTTATACCCCGGGACGCTATATCATGGACAATGTATTCATTACCCATGAAGCTTTTCATGTTATGAAATCACAATGATGTTGTGCCAATGAATATATGACCGTAAAGACCGATATCTCAAAAGCCTATGACCGTTTAGAATCGTCATTTATTGAAACTGTATTACGTCTTAAAGGATTCAATTAAACTTGGATAAGTTGAATCACGACTTGTGTTAAAACAATGTCATATTCGGTGTCGATCAATGGAACTCATCGTCACTTTTACCCTTCACGAGATTTACAACAAGGTGACCCACTGTCACCGTACTTATATATTCTCGCTAGATGTTTTGAGCACGCTCATTACCAATAGCCAACAGACAAACTCTCTGAAATGTCTCTGTATTAGTGCTAATGGCCCGTATATTTCCCACATATTCTTTGTTGATGACTCACTATTCTTTGTCAAAGCAGATCAAAGCAATAACCACCAACTTCTTCGTATTCTAAATGATCAATCTCCAAAAAATCAACTATTACATTCGGCTCAAAGGTCTATGAGCATAATCGTCAGCAAATAAAAAGATTTTACAGATTCCTAATATGGGTGGTGGTGGCAAATACTTGGGACTACCATAACAATTTGAGAGAAAAAAAAAAACAATGTTTGCTTACATTCAATCTCAGGTTCGAAAGAAAATGGACTTAAGGTCGATTCATACATGTACTTGTGAGCCATGTACTTAATCCTGTATAAACCTGGACTTAGTGCGTTTAAATTCATAAACTTTTAAATTTGGGTTAATTAGTACACCGTCGTTAACGTCGTTAGTTATCTGTTAAACGGTGCTGACTAGGATGCTTTGTCATAATTAATCCGGTCCAATCTCGGTTTAGTCAAAGCTTATTTTTGCTAAGTAGTTACACAAAATGATGTCGTTTTAAATTTATTACTACTAACAATCAAAACGACGTTGTTTTGATTTTCGGAAAAAATTAAAACCTAGGAATCTCGACACTGCAACTTTTTCATCGACACAGAAAAACAAAAAAGACACAAGAACTAAACAAATACGTGTTTATTATGATAGTTTTTTGTTACAATTTTTTAGTTGTCTCCTTTAATGAGTGTTTTCCGGCGATTGATGTTTATCACATGCAATGTTCTCTTCGGTGTTTTTCCATTGCACAAGTACGATATTTTTGTCTTTTGGATAATTTATTTGAAGACATGTATTTGATTCGATTTTACTATCGAAATCTCAAACCGCCATAGCCGTGGAAAATATTGGAAATTATATATGTCAAAGTCGAAGATGTAAAACAACTATATATTGTTTTAATAAAGATTTCGAGGGATCAAAGTGGATTTATTTCAAAGTTGACTTTTCTACAATGGACTCTGATGCGGAATGATTGGTATCATATTGTTGATAGTTCAGAACTTGTAACAAAAATAATATGATTTATTTGGACGATTTGGAGATTGTTAAAAATGTCAATCTGACATACGAATCAGATTAGAGTGAGACCGGTTTCAAAGAAGATAACGAGTAAGACTTATCTTTGCCGAAAGCGCCGTGTAAAATTTTTTTATTGTGTTATACCGTATTTATTGCATGGCTCATCTTTATGTTGATGTAATAACTTATTTTTGAGGTTCTATACTGTTACTTTGTAAAACCGCTTTGATATTAATGAAATGATTTTTAAAAAATTACATTAATACACTTGAAATAAAATTACAGTCGCTTATTTGTGTTGAGTATTTAAAACTAATACAAAAATTTATAATTCACTATTCTCGAACTCTATAAAAGTAAAGATTTTCAATAATGCCCATGACCGGTTCTGAAGTCAAGCAGAGAAAGTACAAGGTTGCGGCTAGGAGTGTCAAACGGGCCGGCCTGCGTCCATTTGGCCCGCCCCGCAACGAGTCCAACTTTTTTTTATCTGTGGTGGGTTGACCCGCAAAACCCGCGGGCAACTTATATATTGTCCAAGTCCGCGCCCGCAGATTTTGCGGTTTAGCGGGGTGGCCCACTGACACTATATTTATAGTTACATTATGTAAAAATTAAAATAAAAATGTATAAATTTTTAATTTAGCAACTTAATTAAGAGAAAAATAATTTAGATATATATTTTTATAAGTATTTTAATT
>OVBE01000559.1:0-48021 GCA_900406425.1 Iberis pinnata | reverse complement strand
AATCGAATGTATATTTTTATTAGAATAAGTGTTTGATTACAATATCTCTCAAGAGTCTACAATTTTCTCAAGAATGTGCTAAGTTTTACAAAGGATTTTCGGTCCCCTTTCCGGATCACTCCCTACACTACTTATAGGGCTTTCTTCTCGGCTCGCCCTAATATCCCTTGCACTCAATGTGTCTTCAATGCTCTAGATCCGCGGTTACACTCCTTTGAGCTTCTCGTAACCGCCAGCTCCATCGTTTCCACGAGTCCTTCCGATCTGGGCTTCTTGGCGAGTTGAGGCAGCCTACTCGATGCTTTGCCCGCGGTGGTCTTCACCAGCCCATTACTCGCTTCTCATGCTCACGGGCCTCGTGTTGCTTGTCGAATCCCGTATTCAAGTGTTTCATCAGGATTCTCCAACAGAGCTCTTTGCACGTTGAGCTCTCTTCCTGCTCTCTGTGCGCTGAGCTCTCTCCCTGCTCTCCGTGCGCTGAGCTCTCTTCCTGCTCTTTGCACGCTGAGCTCTCTCCCTGCTCTTCGCGCGCTGACCTATCTCCCTGCTCTATGCGCACTGAGCTCTCTTCCAGCTCTCTGCGCGCTGAGCTCTCTCCCTGTTCTACGCGCGCTGAGCTCTCTTCCTGCTCTCTGCGCGCTGAGATCTCTCCCTGCTCTCCGCGCGCTGAGATCAAGGTGGGCTATTCTAGCCCGTCCCTATCTTCTTCTCACAACTAGCCGGCCCGAGCCCACTAATTGGCCCAAGTCGATTAGTGCGCCCACACGTACCTTAGCCCTTTTGAAGTGGCTTCAATTCCACCTTTGGTGCCTTAAGTTCGGACCAATCTTCTGATGGAGTTAGTTCTTAAATGGCTTGCTCTTGAACTGAAAATACTCGTCCTTGAGATCCCTTGATATCTTCAAAGGCTATTTCTTGATCCAATGCTTCATGGGCATCTAGAATAATCTCATAACCTGAAGACTCAATGTGTAAGTATCCTTCTTCTCCTTTCTTTGTCAAAATTGTCTGAAGATGGTCTTCATCATTCAATTTCTCTAGTATCTCATATGCGAGTTGATCCATTTCTTCTATGTAGAAGATTTTTCCCTCAATAGTTGGATTCTTCATGGCTTCTTGAATGTCAAAAGTCATTTTCAGGTTCTTACCCATGTTCAACTGAATTTTCCCTTTTTGAACATCAATAACGGCTCCAGCAATAGCCAAGAACGGTCTACCCAAAATCAAAGGGTCTCTTGGCTCCTCACTCATTTCCAATACCACAAAATCAGTTGGTATCTCAGCTATTCCAACCTTTACAGGTAAGTCTTCAAGAATCCCATGTGGAATCATTACTGAACGATCTGCTAATACCAAAGAGATGTTGCAAGATTTGAATTTGTTGAAACCCAAATTTCTTGCAACTGAGAGAGGCATCAAACTGATAGATGCACCGAGATCACACAAACACTTGCTAAAAGCCAAAGTTCCAAGTGACAGAATTACTGTTGCTAGCAGTGTTGAACAACATCCGGATCTTTAGAAGAGCTCCTCGATAGAGAGTACTTAGAAGACACTCGTTGGTAAAACCGTGATGGGGACATTGCAAGGTGTAATTCTTGAACCGCTCCCAAGCTTCAGAGAATGTTTCAGAGTTCTTCTGGGCAAAACACAAAATTTCATTTTGCAAGCGTGCAGTGCGAGTGGTGGAGAAGAATTTGGCAAGAAAAGCCTTCTTGCAAGCATCCCAAGTCGTGATAGAGTTTCTGGGAAGAGACTCCCACTGATGAGCTTTGTCACCTAAGGAGAAGGGAAAGAGAAGGAGATTGAATGCGTCCTCACTTACATCATTAATCTTGGTGAGACTACGGAATCTATCGAACTCATCCAAATGGTCGAGTGGATCTTCCATTGGTAAGATGTGGAACTTATTCCCCTGAACCATAGCAATCAAGTTATGCTTGATTTCGAAATTTATTTTATGGTAACAGCAGGTAGAGTAATTCCATAACGTTGATTATGAATATTAGGCGCATCTCCAGCACTAATGGTGCATTGATTGTTCTGGTTGTTGTTATTATCCTCCATTTTCAAATCCAACCGTTGTATATGAGCAATTCGTTTATGTTCTTGTCTGGCGCGAGAGTGTTCCCGTTCAAAAGCTCGAATATCACTAACGAGTGGCAATAGGTCCGTAGGTCCTCTGCTTCTCAGGTTCATACACCTGAAATGCACACACATGAAAACATAAATTAGCAAAACAAGAGAAAGTGGGCAAAGTCCCAAACAAATTCAAAGTTAAAATGACTTATTGAATTTCTGAATCAGCAACGGCTTCAAATTAATAGTAGGATTTTACTTGTTCAATTCCTATGCACTATCATTATCATTGTGGTCCAATAGGTTATCAATCCAATCTAAAATGATTAACACACTCAAAAGAATTTCATTTAGTCTAAGCCAAATCATTAAGTGGTTTTAATCCTAACATCCTAGTCATGCATTAAAACAAGCACAACGGTAGTCAAGAAAAACTCAACTAAAATTGAAATGTAAATCACAAGGAAAGACTAAGCAGTTGGGCAAAGGCAATCGATTCGGGGGATCAAATGATATTCTATGATGTTGCTGCTCCCATTATGGTGATAATCCTTAGTCTAGAATTCCACTAATTAGATGAATCCACTCTCATAGAACTAATCATTCTCCTAATTATGCAACTAAGAACAATCCCTTGGATAATTGCATAAAACAAGGCATTAACACTTAATTCATCAACAACTACTAAAGTATCTAAGAAAAATCCCTTAGATAGCACCATTTAGCAAAAAATAATGTGTTACGGCATTTCATCGAACATCTTCCGGGCACAATTCACCTATAGTCTAAACTTGAATGGCCAAGAAAAATTTAGCATTAAGCACACCTATTTCTTGAAGATATAACCTATGAAACCCCTAAACATCATATTCAATCATCTAATCCCCCTAATCTACCTAACCCAAATGCTTAGGGTTTAACTACTCACTAATCATGGTGATACACACATTCCAATGGTGAAAGTATGCATAATCATGATTAGAAACATAAAGTGAAAATCAAGAATCAAAGCAAAGATCAACTTCAAATTAAACACCAAGATCAAAAGTAGATTACAAAGTGTACTTAAGAGAGCAAAACTAAGAAAAGAGATAAGATCCAAAAAATTTAGGTAAAAGAAGCTTAAATAGTATTCATTAATGTCTCTTGGGTTAACCCAAAACAAATGGATTACCCCACAACTAGAAATGGATTAAATCTTGGTCAACTCTTGATTTTTTTTACTTTTTCAGATGGGTATCAGTCACACCAACCGACACATACCAGCCGATATGGCTATACCGGATAAGGTGTATCGGTTGGTCCATATCGATATGCCTTTCTTCTTCCTTGTATCGGGCTCATCCAACCGATAGATTGTGGTCGATACTAGTGTATCGCCTGAAGTGTATCGGTCATATTCGAATGGTACGTGATCAGGGTAAGACGTATCGGCCAGATCAGACCGGTACAGGTTAGTCGATATCATGGCATCAGTTGAACTGTATCGGTTGCCTTGCTCGTTATATTTTCTTCAGGACATTTATCGGCCAAACCGACCGATACATGTGGTCGATACTTCTTCCTAAACTCCTTCCTTGCTCTTTTTGACACATTTTTCCACAGGTTTAATTCCAATTTAGCTTCGCACACCTTAGACACCGAAAATATGAAATATCGTGCAAAATGCAACCTATCTAGATCTAAATGCAAGCTAAAAAACCTAAAATGGATTATAAACCGATGTTAAAAGATGCTAAAAAGCTAATACATCAAAACGCAAATGACCAAATCCAACATTTAGTCATGTGATTTTATAATCCATAGATTTCCAAATTATTATGGATTTATAAATCCATTAAAACACCATAACCAATAATAATAGTGAATAACTAATATCATAAAAATAATATATCTCAATAAACGTCAAATGTTGAACGAAAACTATGAAGCTGTAAAACTCTATTTTGGGTGTTATTGGTTGTGTTGTTTTAATGGATTTATAAATCCATAAAAATTTGGAAATCTATTGATTTTAGAATTATTGGATTTTGAAATACCATGATTTAAGCTTGGATTTGGTATTTTGTATTTTTAACTTTAAAACACTTCCAAATCTACTAAAATACAAAGTGGATTTTGAAATCCAATTACAAATCATTAAACGAATAACATTGGATTTCAATTAGAATTTACAAATCACTAAACGAATAACACTTGATTTCATTTAGGATTTATAAATCGTTAAACGAATAACACATGATTTCGCATGGATTTCAAAATCCATTAAAACTCCATATCCGATAACACCTCAGTTTCATACTTTTAAAAGAAAAAATAGTCATTATATGTAAAAAAAAAAAAGATTAATTTTAATTGATCCGTACTTTCTGATTCACCCGGGTCACGAATTTTTATCGGTTTTTAGCGGTTTTTAAAATATCTAATTTAAGCATGATTTTACCGGTCCGACCGCGGGTCCAAATCGGGTATGAAAACATTGCTTTTAACTTTAAGTTCGTATCATCTCCCAAACAAAGTTTATAGCCTACTAGTCTAAAATTCGTGTTTTAAGTTTGAAGATTCAATGACACACTAAAATATCTAAATTTTCATACTAATACTCGACGACCACCTATGGGATTATCGTTATCTCCCTTCATAAAATTAAAGTGAAAGGAGTGACAACCAAATCCAAAAGCTAGAAAGCTTTATGTCTCTCTTTTTCTTGATAAAGTGGGGTTTTTGATATTTTGGTGGGTTGTCTTTGTTTGGTCGGGTCTTGTTAAATGTTTATATAAAAAATAAAATGAGTACATACAAGGGAAACCGGTTTAGTTCATTTTCATACCAATAGCTTGGCTCTACTCGACACTCTTATGGACACCGTACGAGAAAATTATATAATCCCTAACAGAAGACTAATTGTCTCTTGCTTTTTGGTTACTTAAAGAACAAATGGGCAAAAATGTTTAGTGTATTGTGTTGGGGTAAAAACGGTCACCACCATATCAATGCCTAAAAGCTTTCGCGGGAATATTAATCATTCGATCTGAACATCAAACCGCACTAGTCATATCATCTTGATCAATATAACAAACTAATCAAGCTGCAATACTTCCAAAAGATTTCAAGGGATATGTTTCGGAAGACACGGATAACAATCATCAAGTATCTAAGTTGTTATCTCTCTACTCTTTTGTCCCTAGTCGAGAAGGTTTTGTCCAACTAGGTTTTCCTATCACTAAGGTTTTAACGAGGTAAGATAATACACTTACATGCAATTTTGGGGTTAAAAATGGTATACTCGAAATCAATGTCCGAGAAATATGAAAGACCTCGACAGATATGTTTTAAAACAACAATTAGCAAATCGTAATCTTCAGATAAACGTTTTAGTTCCGAATATTTTTTACGGACAACATGTTTACAATACACGTTTACGTACGTATGATCGGCACGCTTTCGATACACGTTCATCTTGACAGTTCGCGAGCCGAATCATATGCCTTCAGTTCGCAAATTGGCGAGTTGAATCATGCACATTCGACTCCCCAATTGGCAAGCTAAACAGAGCAAATTCAGCTTGCCAATTGGCGAGATAAAACATACGAATTCAGCTTGCTAAATAGCGATATGAACAAAGCACATTCAGCTCGCTAACTAGAGAGCAGAACTGAGCACATTCAGCTCGGATATTGGCGAGCTAAACGACATACGCTTCATCTCGGACAAATCATCCTCATCTCGTATTGTTTCGAGTTTTCCTTGGAATCTTTCGATGAAAACCTTAAAACTTATTCTTATCGTATAAGTCCCGAATTAGTCGTATAAACGGTTTCGGTTATCTTAAACACTGAAGTTACATTATCCATATAATTGTTTCCTACGACTTGTGAAAGAACCGTAAAATATTTTTGTATAAAATTTAATAGTATAAAATGATAACGGTTAGCCAAAACAACAAAGATTATGACAACTATACAATTAAAATCGCCATTCTTTGGAACAGTCATAAGAAGACAACCGTATTTATCAACTGAATGAAACGATAACGGCTAACTTAAACGCCAACATTATCCCACCTACATGATTGTTGTATTTATTTTGCAAAGCTTTTATCGTATCATCGTACAAAAGGCCGGTTCTCCGATAGGAATCGTAAAAAATCACCTAAACCGTCAAAACGGCCCAAAACACGATAACGGCCCACTTACAATTCTAGAAAAGAACTCAGCCCAAACGCAATGACGGTCGTGACTTGTTCCGTAAGCCTTAAAGAAATGGAAGAAAACTAAAAAAGGAATATTTTCGCAGAAGAATAAGCTCGAAAAGGAATATTTTCGCGGAAGAATTAGAGACGTATTAGAAAAACGGACCACCCATGGACCCTATATAAGAGAGATGATGAGGAAGAGCAGATTCACGTTCAATTCTACACTCCAAAATACTTAGGGCTTTCTGTTATTTTTCCGTTCTTGTTAGAGAGCTGCGACTCAATTAGGTTTATCAGTCTCCGTTGTTAGAACTAGGATACTCGCCGATAGCTCTTACGATCGAGGCTATCATTTGATTGTAACATGCTCATACGCATATTCGGCATAAGAAACTCTTTTGCCCTCTTTGTACTTTTTATTTTGTTTCCTTACTTTTTTTTCTTGTGTTCTGATCTCGTACTCGTTTGATTCACATAAATCCAGGAGCTTAAGATAAATTGGGTTTTCTCCAATTTTTCTTAACTAGCGAAAGTCGATAGTGCGAATTTTGATTCCCAAAGTTTAGCGCTATAAGGAGGGGACACGCGATTTCTTTCATGTTAAACAACAAAATCATACATGACTACTGAAAACCAAGCTCGTGATGGTTCCCCACCAAACAATCTGCCGACGAACGTTACCACAGTCAACGTCGAGGCAAACACTGCGGTGTTCGAGGAGATCAAGAAGATGTTCTCGACACTCAAAAATAAGTCAGAAGAACAAGATAAGCTGATGAGTTCTCTCCCAAAATAGGTCGAAACCCTAACCGCGAGAACCAACACCATCTTCCCATGCGGAACTGCTAAGCATTGCGGAAGAAGACTTGATTTCGCAACTCCGCTCGACAAGATGCAAAGCGTGCAAAAGGAAACCTCAGGAAAAATCTCGACGAAACAACTCCTGACGCAACGTTGAAAAACGTTAACAACCTTCCACCTTTCAACAAAGAAACGGAAGAGGAAAAAGTCGAGCGGGTTACCTTGGGATCCAGCGAACAGTCTGATACTTCGGACGAAGATGCGGATATACATACAAGAAGAAGGAGAAACTGCTACTCTTAGATAAGCTCTCAGCTCGAGAAACCCATGATAGACAAAGAAGAAAACATCTCTAGGTAGAGTAAGATAAACTGGCCGAGGAGCAAGCTGAGATAATCCACGATAAGTGCCGATAAGCCTTAAAGGGCACTCATGATGACTTCGATGAAATTCGTGATCTCCACGATTACATCTCAAAAACCACAGCGGAAATCCACGTAATAAAATCGCAAATTCACCAAGCTACTAGCACAACACCTGATATCGATCGACTCCTTGAGGAGGCATAGAAAACCCCGTTTATAGCCCCTATAACTAAGGCGAAAATTTCTAATCCCGCGAATATATAAAAATTCCACGTATGACGGGACCACTGATCCAAGAGCTCACCTGCAAACCTTTCAGATCGTGATGGCGAGGTCCAAACTTAGGGAAGACAAAAAAGATGCAGAATTTTGTCTCTTTTTCGTCGAACATCTCCAGGGAGCAGCTCTCGAATGGTTCACTCGGCTAGAACGCAACTCCATCGGAAATTTCTGACAATTCACTTCGGAATTCCTCAAACAGTACTCCATGTTTATGGATAGGGAAACTTCTGATGTCGATCTATGGAGCTTGTCTCAAAGGGAAGATGAATCCCTCCGAGATTTCTTGAAGTGATTCAAGATCGTAAGATCGAGAATCAGTGGAATCAGCGACAAGGTAGCCATAGATGCGCTCCAAAAAACTCTCTGCTACAAATTAAAATTCATAGAGTGGATCGCCCTCGATAAACCGTGTAAGATCCAAGATGCTCTTCAAAAGGCCAATGACTTTATTATCATCGAAGAAGAGATGAAAGTTTTGTTACAAAAATATAAGTCATCAAAGGAATCCGCAAAAAATGCTCCTTCTGAGCAAAAGCAGAAAAAGAAAAACCCTCAATAAGTACGTCCATCACGAGGGAGAGAACCTTCAAAGCGCGCATAATTATGTGATAAACCCTTCGTCCAAACACAGAAGGACATTGGGTAATACCTGGACTCGAAACGGCTCTTACGAGGAAAACTCCTTTTGCGAGTTCCACCAAAAAAGGGTCACTCCACGGCGAAATGTAAAGTTCTATATGCTAGACTAACGGAAAAACTACTCGCATGAGAAATTTCGGAAGTGTCCAGCATAAAAAACCTCATTAGAAAAACCGATCGACCGCCTAGGTCCAATCAAGCGCCACCAGGCGGTAATGTACCTCAGTGTACTCGAATAGAGGGAAAACACGGATAAGGTTCAGAGAATAAAGGCAACAATGTCAATTATCGCCGAGTAGACATGATTATTGGAGGATCGCAATGTTACTAAGATAGCGTATCCTCGATAAAAGCATACCATCGTAAAGCTAAACTGAGCGCTAACTGGCATGCTCCCCTTCTTTTCACACGCTCCGATTCGCCTAATAACGCGATTACTTGTGAGGAGAGAAAAGTTGTCGGAATTGACACACCACACAACGATCCCCTTGTAATCGATTTCGTCATAAGAGACCTCAAAGTCGCGAGAATCCTCATGGACACATAAAGTACCGTAAACGTAATCTTCCGCAAGACGCTAAACAGGACGGAAATCAATTTTCTGAAGTCACACCCACGCCAAAACCGATAACTAGCTTCTCTGGCACGACAACCATGACTATTATATCAATTTAACTCCCAGTTGCGGCCAAAGACATCACAAAAATTGTCCATCTTGTGGTAGTCGACCATCCTGCCATCTACAACGTTATCATGGGAACACCTTGGATAAACTCCATGAAAACGGTCCTATCGACTTACCACTTAGGAATCAAATTCCCGACTCCTTATTAAATATCCACAAGCCGGAGATGTCAAAAACATTCGCGACTCTGCTTCCTAGCAGAACATAAACTCTGACGGGCTGCAATAACACCTACTGTCGGACCCAAAAAAGCAAAGCTAACTCAGTCGTTGAGCAAAAATGCTCCGGAAAAAGCTGAAAACACTTCAAAAAAAAGGCAAACCAGATTTTCAAAGTCGAGAAACGGCTCAACCTGGAGAAGGCGATCACGCCTCTGAGCCCAACATCTCGGACAGAAAAGCACAACCAACACATGAAACGAGTAAACAGATGACGCAACATCGCCAAACGAGTAAACCACTCACGGAAACAAACTGGACTACGAGACAGCTTGATCCCAAAAGAGGGTATGTAGGCAACTTTCTGCGAAAAAAATGCAGTTGTCCCCCTCTCAAAAAAGGGGAGGAGTGGGTACGTATACGTATACTTGTATACTCTCATATTTCGAAATATCTGCATTCATGTACTCGAAATTTTTGAAACTTTTTGTCAATAAGAAAAAGTGTTTCTACTTAGGAAATTTCGCCATTCTTTTTTTGTCACAAGCACATTCGATACCTTACGGCTAAGTATAGCAATCCACGATTCACTTAAAAATGCCTAAGTAAAAAAAAAACTTGAGACATATTGCGAAACAACTTTCGTAAAATCAAACACCAAAACAATTTATTAAATAACTTTTGAAGAATTAAACTCGACGACATTTTTCGAAATAACTTTCGTAAAATTAAACTCGACAACATTTCACAAACATCTTTTCTAAAATTAAAGTTGACAACTTTCTACAAAACAACTTTCATAATATTAAACTTGGTGACATTCTCCAGAACAACTTTCGTAAAATTGAACTCGGTAACATTTTGTGGAAGAATTTAAGTAAAATTAAGTTCGACAATACTTCATGATATAACTTTCGTAAATTTGACATTGTTTAGGAAACGACTCTCTTAAATAAATCAAAAATCAAATAATTTAACATCCAAATACAAACAACAGTTTTGGCCGCCAACATCTGCAAACAAACTAAGACAGTTTTCTACCGTAAGGTTAAAAAATCCTTGCAGCACCACTAAAACATCTTCAAGCCCGCGAACATTTCAAGCATGAAATGTGGCATATCAAAGAGAAACCAACCTTCAACATTGTGAGACGTCGCAGACGCCTGAACAACCGTTTTCGGAAAAAAATACTCTCCTCGATAAAAACGTCATCTTGGAAGACAAAACAGTCTTATGCACTAACATCTTATCAAACACATATCTTTCGCAAAAACTCAAAAGGATAGCATATACCATCATTTTTGTTGATGATCACAAACTCATACAAACACAATCACCACGGACCACAAAACCAAAACAAGCAAACACTTTCTCCTATATTGAACCCGTCGATTGGCCCCGGCGGACGAACGAGTCACTTAACCTCTCATAAGATTGGTTCATATATATCTGACACAAGGATAAAGCGCTATAAAAACCAAAATTTTGGTCAACACTTTTGAACGACTTAGAAATTATCTTCGGAGAGATGCTCGGTTCCCGGTTGAAGTGAGTCGTGTAAACCGAGAAACTATTGCATACTCCAATATCGTAACGGAACCAGGTAGAAATCACAACTGGGATACGTAAGCTAGAATAATCACTGTACACCCTAAAACCGAGAGTAAGCCTAGGTCTTTCCCTAAACCCAACACACTAGTCTCTAACATCTCTAGACATAGTATTTAATCGATACGAGATCCCTCAATATGTCTCTTCGCTTACATCCGCAAGTTCACAAAATCCAAAAATTTGATTTTTTAAAAAACTCGCACTCGAAACGGATAAACAGACGTAGCGATCATCAGAGTACGGGATACGAAGCAACTAATCGTATCCTTGTCTCAATAACCATTCATATACATACACGCCATAATCTATTTACAAATGCTGTAAGGACTAGGGATTCAGAGCCACATGCGGCCAACCCCAACAAACTAAAAAAATAACCTACACAGGGAACATGCTTCCTTCTGACAAAGCATGCACTTTTCACATTCATAATTGACATACATCGAAAATTTATTAGCGCTAAGCAGGCTTGGTTCATGTCCACGACATCCTCCTCACCGCAAGTAACAATCCCGAGTTCTTCCGAATCAGGAGAAACAAGAATCATAGCCTAATGCTCCCAAATCTTTTCTTCAATTGGAGGGATCGAAGATTCTACGTTTATGCACCTCTTCATGTGCCAAGACATCTTGTCTATCTTGGTCCTATACGAGTAATTAGGACGCTAGGTACGCCACAAGGTATCCACTGAACCACGACACTCATGGTATCCCCCAAGGACCAGTGCACTTGTTTGAACTGATCGTTGGTCAAGTCTAATTGGCCACGATAAATTATGGTCGCCCACGATGAAGTCTGGTAGCTCACGAAAAAGTTTGGTCGCCCACGAAAAAGTTTGGTCGCCCACAATGAAATATGGTCGCCCTCGATGAAGTCTGGTTGCCCATGAAGAAGTTTGAACGCCCGCGACGAAGTCTAGTCGCCCACGATGAAATCTGCTCGCCCACGATAAAGTCGCCCGCGATAAAGTCTGGTCGCCCACTACAAAGTCTGGTCTCCTGTAGTGAAGTCTGAGCACTTAAGACGAAGTCTGGTCGTCCATGACGAAGTCTGGTCACAACAAAGTCAGGTTATTTATGATGAAGTCAGGTCAATGACAAATTTAGGTCCCCAACGACAAAGTCAGGTCGCCCACAAAAAAGTATGATTACCCACGATGAAGTCTGGTCACCCACGATGAAGTCTGGTCGCCCATGACGAAGTCTGGTCGCCCATGACAAACTCTTATCGCCCACGATGATTTCTAGACGCTCGCGAAAAAATTTTCAGACTTTTAATCCATCAATTTTGCGTAGCTCACCTAACTTATAACTCGCAAGAACATTTTAATGGTTCTTACGATCTGGGGGGTTAATTGTTGAGATCAAAAACGATCACGGTGAAATTAATGCCTAAAAGCTTTCGCATGAATATTAATCACTCGATTTGAACATCAAACTGCGCAAGTCGTATCATCCCGATCAACGGAACAAAAAAACCATGTTGCGACACTTAAGATCTCAAAGGATATGTTTCGGAAGAACTGGATAACTGTCATTCAGTAGCTAAGTGGTTATCTCTGTACTCTTTTGTCCCTAGTCGAGAAGGTTTTTGCCCCACTAGGTTTTCCTATCACTAAGGTTTTAACGAGGAAAGATAATCCACTTACGTCCAATTTTGGGGTCAAAACTGGTATACTCGAAATCAATTTCCGAGAAATACGAAAGATCTCGACAAATATGTTTTGGGACAACAACAAGCAAATCACAATCTTCAGAAAAACTCTTTAGTTCTGAATATTGTTTACGGAAAACATGTTTACGTTACATGTTTATGTACGTATGATCAGCACACTTTCTATACCGTTCTGCTAGACAGTTGGCGAGCCAAATCATACGCATTCAGCTCGCCAATTCAGCTAAATCATACGAATTCAGCTTGCCAACTAGCGAGCTAAACAGATCACATTCAGCTCGCCAACTGCCAAGTTGAACAGAGCATATTCAGCTCACTAGTTAGCGAGCTAAACGACATACGCTTCGTCTCGGACAAATCATCTCTCGTCTTATACCATTTCAAGTTTCCGTTGGAATTTTACGATCAAAAATGTAAAACTCATTCTTATCGTATAAGTTCTGAATTAATCCTTAAAATGGTTTCAGTTATCTTCAACACCAAAGTTATCTTATCCATATAATTGTTTCCTTTGACTTGCAAAAGAATTATATGATCTTTTCGTTTAAGATTTAATCGTATAAACGATAAAGGTTAGCTGAAACACAGAATATTATAACAACTATACGATTAAAATCGTCATTTTTCATAACGGTCATAAGGACATGTCCGTATTTATTAGTCGTATGAAACGATGACGGGTAACTTAAACTCCAACATTCTCACACCTATACGATCGATATAATTATTTCGTAAAGCTTCTATCGTATCATCGTACGAAAGGCTGGTTCTCCGATAGGAATCGTAAAAAATGCATAAACAATAAAATGGGCCAACGAGGCCTAAAACACAATAGCGGCCCATTTACAATTCCATACGAGAATTTCCCAAAGCACAATGACGGTCGTAACTTNGGTCTTATTTTGTCCCAAAAGCCGTAAAAAAAATGTTAGAAATCTAAGAAAAGAATATTTCTGCAGAAGAATAAACTTGAAAAGAATGATTCCCACAGAAGAATTAGAGACGGAAAAGGAAAATGGACCAGCCATGAAGTCTATATAAGAGAGATGAGGAGGAAGAGCATAGATACGTTCAATTCTACACACTGAAATACTTAGGGCTTTAGATTATTTTTATGTTCTTGTTAGCGAGCTGCAACTCAATTAGGTTTATCAGTCTCCGTTATTAGAACTAGGGTACCCGCCGAGAGCTCTTGCTGCCGAGACTATCATCTGATTGTAACACGCTCATACGCAGATTCGGAATAAGAAACTCTTTTGCCATCTTCGTACTTTTTATTTCGTTTCCTTACTATTATTTCTTGCGTTCTAATCTCGTATTTGTTTGACTCACATAAATCCGAGACCTCAGGGAAAATTGGGTTTTTTCCGATTTTCCTTAGCTAACGGAAATCGACAGTGCGAATTTCGGTTCCCACATATTGCATCAACCCTTTTGTTGAGTATTGGTGTTGTGGATCAAATTGAAATAGCTTGAACCTTGACAAGAATGGACAAGTTGCTTACTGGTTCACGTTTTAAAGATTAGTTTAAATTGGTTAACTAATTGAAATTGATTCTGCTATAAAAATGGCGTGTGTGTTGATATATGATTGATCTAGTATTTACATGTTTTCAAGAGATTATGGGAATGCCTGAGCCAGGACTTTGAGATAGCCATATATGATGAACTCGTGGTAAAAACTTGTGTCTACTCAGGGCCAACTCAAAAATATTATGGGCCTCTAGGCAAAACATAATTTTGAGCATCTTATTTTTAGTTTATACAAAAAAAAAAAATTAAGTAACACTATTAAAATTTTATGTATTAGATTTCAATTGTAAAATTTATTCTAAAACCTTAAAATATATGTATATAGAAAAGATTATATATCTAATTTTTCAAAATTTTATAAAAAATAGACCTTATATTAATAGAACATGGGTTGGGGCTCCGAGGCGGTCGCACTCTCCGCCTTTTTACATGAGCCGCTATTGGTCTACTTGTGCATCTATCTGAGTGAATTGTGAGCAACGAGAGAGAGAGATTCGATCATAACACCGTTTAAGTGAAATCAAACGGTGGTGGTGGATATAGAAACGGCGTATGTTCCTCAAGCACCTTTGGTCCACGTTGCTAATTCAGTAATAATTTTGTCTGGGACAAATGAAAGCAAAGTTTAAAGTGATGCCTTGGATCTGCGTGAGATTATAATATATTGTTTATAGCGAAGAAGTTTGGCTAATTGACAATGAGTCCACGACAATAAATAAGGCTGAGAACCTGAAGCCTCTCTGTGTATAAATTAACTCATATTAAAGACTTCTTTTTCACTGGAACATTTTGTGAGACAATAGAAAGATCACTAAAGTAACAAGTATAACAAACAATTGGATGAAAGACTACATTTCGCAAAACTGAATCGTTCTTGTGTTTTCTGGCACTTTCAAGAAACATACAAGACACCACGACGATAAAAGACAAGACTCGCTGAAGTAAAACCCGACCAAACAAATACAACCCACCAAGACATCAACAAGCCCACTTGTCTAATGAAATCTCTGCAAGGTAATGAACCACATACCAATTGGGATACACTAGAAGAGCTCAGGTCAATCTGAGACAAGCCGAGGAAGAGAATTACAAGAACCGGTGGCGCCAAGAACTGCAGAGCCACAAGGCATAAATAGTGGTTGTGCAGGAACATCTTTGCTCGACTAAACTCCAGATCAGGAGTTTTGCTTCCATGTAATCTCTGATACCAAGAAAGCACTGCTTCATTCAAGAACATCTGAAGGTTAGGACGTACCGCCATGGCTTGTAGTAAACCAGATAGTAACAGACACAAAACCCGAAACATTGCAAAATCAACACCTACCATGCCTACATTACCAACCAAACCAGTGTGGCTACTACTAGTTCTTTTGACTAGAATCTCAGCCAATGGATGGATCCAAAGCAACGAAGTGAAAACCGATACGATGTAATTTGCATAGAGAATCATTCTGCCGAACCATCCACAAGATATGATTGATAAATTGCTCCTAATTTGGTCAGTTCCAACCCAAAAGGAACGTGCGCTTCTCCCTGCAGGCATGTAAAGGAATCCAGCGACACAAGCCATTGAAAACGATATAACTATGCAGCAAAACGCATCAACCGAACCTAATTGGAAATCAAATCCTTTTGGGAAGACTCCAGCACTGATTATGATCCCGAAAACAAACCCTAGAACCCCAAAAATCAAGCTTAGTTTCTTCTCAGACTTCTTAGAAGCAGATCTCTCTATCGAAATCTTAACCAGAGCAACGAACACCTTACACAAGGCAATAAATCCTAGAACAAGCGGGAAAATCAATCCGTTACCCAAAACACCATGGCTATCTTCTATACCGAAAAACGTGTGAAGAAGAAAGCAGGAAACAGCTAAGAAGAATAAAACGAAAAGAGAATTATACTCGGTGAAATACATCCGAGATCTGAGGTGGTCTTCATCGAGCTTAATTCGGAAGATCTGTGCATTCGTCTCGTCGAATTCGGATTTATCCTTGGATCTATTCCTCCTCCTGACTTCGACATTGGACTTTGGATCATCAACACTTGATGGACGTCTAATGGCGGCTCTGACTCCACTCCCGGCGTTGTTCTGACCGAGATTCTCCGGTTGGATGTAGGTGCAGAGGCCGTAGAGGAAGATGATCGGGATTCTGAGAAATGAGAAGAATATGATTAAGATGAGAGACAATAGAGTTTGAAGAATGAGATTCCTGTAAGATCCCAGAAGCTCCAGCATTCTTCTTTCTTGCTCTCCTTTACTCTCTACACTCTGTTTCTTTCTCGTTGCAATATGTAAACTGAGAGAGACTAATGGGCTTTAACGTGGGCTTCTCTCTTTCAAAAGCCCATCTTATTTTCCATAAATTTAGACTTATGATCGTTGAAATTCTCTTCGTATTTTGAATTATCTCAAAACTTATATAATGAGTCGTTATTGTGCTGTAAAAGTACTACTACCGCAATTGATTTTGATCATTAAATGCTACAAGCTATCAGATATGAATTATGATATAACTTGGTAGATTACAAAAGGGAAAACAAAACATATATTTTATACATATTTACTTACAACACATAAAATACATGTTTATATAAATATTGGACCGTTTGTTGTTATCTAAAGATTAATATGACAAATTAACATTACTAGCTCCAAAAGTGTAAATGTTATATTAAAAATTTGTAGTGGGCATTCACTTCACATAACAAATAAGAAAATGTTTTCAATAAGATCAATGATTATATAAAAAAAATTATATTATCTAAAAAGAACAGATTAAAGCCTCTTTATACCTCCATCTCAGCTTCTCAGAATCACACTCCTTTGCTGCCACATCATCACCTATATTTTTTAAAAAAGTTCTATGAGTATAACACGTCACCTCAGAGCTATATCTCTCAGTCTCAAGTAGTGCGACATGTCAGCACACAACGAAGAGATGTACAGTTGAATATCCATACTCCGTTACAGATAAACAATTTATATGGGTACTCAAACGTACATTGCATCGCAGCGGCGAACATGTCAAAGCTTCTTCTTTTTGGATTCGCTTTACTTTGTACGCACCATGGTTCCAGTCCAGGGATCTCGCACAATTTTTCCAAATAGTTAGCACTGATGGGCACAAAAAAGTCGGCACCAAAGTAACCGAGTAGAAAAAGATTAGGTCTAACCAAGACAAATCCCACCCATGCGTTTGTGAAGGCTTCCAGAAGTCTTCATCACACATGATGAGCATGCTCGTGTGATATATTAGGTTTTTAAGGTTTTTTGACATCGATTTCTATTGCATTATAGGTTGCTTAGCTTGCATTTAGATCCATATAGGTTGCATTTTCATATAATTTCATATTTCAAGTGTTGAATGTGAGTGGAATCAAAAGAAGGATCAATTGGATGCAAAAAAGCTAAAAAAGGAACTTAAAAGAGCATCAAACCAACATGCCTTAATGATCAAGTGATTTGGAGATATTGCAATGGCAATTTCATCACGACGGCTTCAAGGATATTTTAGCCATCAATTCAAGCTTTCCAACAAGCCAAAAATCACCTTAAACGCTCCAGAGAATTACAAGATATGAGCCGGAAAATCTATGGTGGGATAGATTCGAAGCTCCCAATTGTCTTCCCCAAAGATGTATATTTTACACCACCTTCCACTGCGAATTAGGAGAAGACTTCTTCATCAAAGTTGTATCCCTTTGCATCAGCTTTCCAAATAGCTATCACACGACATCATAGCTTTGAAAGGTGAGAGATTTATGGATCCCGCACTGAAGGTGAGTCTAGCAGCATTCGGAGCATAAGCCAAAGAAGAGTGTAGCAGTTTGCCTAAACCGGTATGGCAAACCACTACAGACCATAAAACACTCCAGAGAGCTATACTGGGGAGTGGTAGCGGTTTAGGCAAATCAGTACCGAGTCAAATGAGGCAAAAAGTCAACATTTCACTCATTTTCCAAGTTTTTAACCTATTTTCAATTGGGTTTACCCAAAGTGATTTTGGTTAATCCAATGCTATTTTTAGGAGACTATATAATATTTTTAAACATAATTTTTGGGATCATATGCTTTATCTTATTTTTTAAACTTTGATTTTTCTTAAGAATTATTTGTAATCCTTTTGAATATTATGCTTATTTGAGTTTGATTTCTTGTTGATTGCTTTTAATCTTATAAAATCTTCTTTTAATCATGATACAACACATCTCTATCCTTAATTTTTTTGTTTTCTCAATTATTAGTGAGTAGTTCTTTACTAAGCAAATGAGTAGGTAGATTACGGTGATTAGATGGTTGATCTTGATGTTTAAGGCTTAGATATCTTATATCCTCCTTCATTAGGTGTTCTTAATGCTAGATTTGTCTTGACCATTCAAGTTTAGATCATAGGTGTTTTATTGCCCGAAAGGTGTTCGATGAAATGCTTGAACCAACTATTGAATGCTAAATGAGGCCTAACCAAAAGATTGTGTTAGTTAATTTAGTGGTTTATCATATATTAGAACTTAAGGCTTCTTGATTGTGTAATTATCCAAGAGATTGTTTTAGTTGTATGATTAGGAAAGGGATCAGTGTCATGAGAGTGGATTAATCTAATTAAGGGAATCTTAGACCAAGGATTTACATTGAATGATAGTATAAAGCATCATGAGATACCATTTGATCATCCAAATCAATAATATTTGCCCATTTGTTTAGATTTTTTTAATCTTGATTTACACTTTAATATTTTGTTGACTTTTTCTTAATCTTGTTGACTTGTATATTGTTGACTTTTGGAATTATGCATGATTAAGTGTTCTAAAACAAAACAATTCTTATTTACTTAGACTAGACATGATTCTCATAAGACTAGTGTGTTAATTGCTCCCGATTTAGATTGATCCCTAAGTACTTCAATGACATTTGAGTAACCTTAGGATACTTGTTAGAAAAGGAAAATAAAATTCTTGTTTATCATTGTGTCGTTGTGTCTTTTGGTTGCATTGGTGTATAATTTTGTGCCGATTATGGTGGTGGTGAAGACGTTGAAGTTTTACCATATTACTACATTTGCCAACCCTTAATCAAAATAATGCAACTAGGGTTAAAATGGATTGTTAGCTCGCGGGCTCAAACGGGCTAGGCGTAAACGGGTTGACCCGTAATCTGTCCAATTACACAAATTTTAAATGGACATTAAACGGGCTGACCCGTTTAGATAAATGGGTCTAACGGGTAAACCCGTTTATAAACAGGTCAGCCCGTTTAGTTTTTTTTTTAATTGTTTCTTTCCTTTTGGTTCATGATTTTGATCTTTGATTGTATTTCCAAATAGAGTACGAAATCTTTGCATATTTGAAGTGCTTTTGAGTAACGTAAAGCTCATATATACCATAAGAGGATTGGATACAAATAATGGATTCTCAGACTCCTGTAAGTTACAATACTTCTTATTGTTTTTGATATAATCATTTTTTAAAAAAACTTAAACGGGTTCGACGGGCTTACTGTAGCTTGCGGGCTAATTTATCCATGGATTGTAAACGGGTTAGAACGGATCAACCCTAAAAAGATTGGGTTATAAACGGGTCGGGCCTAAACGAGCCCGGTTGGCCCGTTATAACATACCTAACTGAAACCTTAAGGACTCAAAAAGGTACGTCTCTCCTTGAAAATGAGCCTTGAGTTAAAGGCATGGAAGAGAGCACTAAATCATTAAAAATAAGACCTCAGATTAATGAACTACGGTGTTGAAGCCCTGATTCTTAGGTAACCGGATAATATATATCCGCTAATCAAGATGAAGAAAGTGATCAAACATTCCAACAAGCCCGAGGCACACTAGGCTTTTTTCTATTTCATTCTCCACAAGGTTTCTCGAAGCTTTTATCTCACTATTTAGCAACTAGGTATTGAGCTTTTTAACTCTTTTACATTCTTCTTTCCATATTCAATACATGTCTTTGTAGATTCGTATAATGCATGATAGAGAAGCGGAAGCTATGTAACGTTAAGGTTGTATTTACTCTAAATCGTACTTCGTGAGAAGCTCGTTTGTGAATATTCTTTATCTTTCTTCATTAGAAAATCGTTCAAAAACCAAACCATATATTAAATCAATGCTTAAAACCTAAAACACCTCATGACTTATATAGTCACATAATTATTGTAAAACCTAACAAGATTAGGAAATCAATATTCTAACCTAAAGTATAAACCGATATAAAAATTAAAAACAAAGTCTATGCACGTGAGTGCATGTGAAAATTAAAACAAAAGCTCACGTGACTTGTATAACAAGTTACATTAAAACCAAAATAAATAAAATAAACAAAACCATGAACCTAAAGTTATGTAAACCCTACATAAGATATACGCTACATCAGGTCCCTCTGGATGAAAAAGTATTCGTCCATAAATCCAAGTCATCAACAGGAACTGAAGCAGCAACATCTTGACTATCGCCACTAACGTTAAAACGACAATTATTCTTCTACAACCAATGATTATCCTGACCTTTAGGTGCGACACAAATGCGTAGAAGAACTAATATGTGACCAATATCTCCACGTGTTTCATGTACTACATTGGTGTCGATCACATTGACATTGTTTTCAGAGATAGCATCATGAGCGCCATCTCTTATTGTCTCATCTATAAGTAAACCGTGATGTTTTTGATTTGGGAAAACTGTTTGTCGATAACCTGGTTCTCCACATGAATAGCATCGTAACACATTAGGTCTTGAGGAGTGTCGGAGCTGTAGCTCGTCCAATGATGGTTGTTGTCGTGTTGTAGTATTGCTAGAACACGCGTTTGAATTGATTGTGTTTTGAATGAGGCTGCACGGCGATGCGCTTCACTTACCGAAAGAGAATCAATTTGTGCCATAGCGTTATGTAGGTGTGGTCGTAAACCACCAATGAAACGCGAGACTAGTTGTTCTAAACTATTGAAAATCTCGACGCATGTGAGAAGAAGAGAAAATTCATTGGCATACTCATCAACAGAACGCAATTCTTGTTGAACGTTTTGTAAACGAGTATACATTTTTCGATCATAATTATGTGGGAGAAAGGTATAACGTAACTTCTACTTGAGTTTCTCCCATGAAAGAATAGAATCTTTGCCTAAACGTACACGAGTTGCTTTGGTCTGTTTCCACCAAGAAGCTGCATGACCACGAAACCGCATCGCAATCAACGGTACCTGGCGATCATTAGGCACTTGTTTGAACTCAAGTATCTCCACGATAGAGACAATCTAGTCCAATAAAGCATCTCCATTGGCACCACCATAGAATTCTGGAATATCAACCCGAAAACCTAATTCCCATGCACCAGGTTGGTTATGGCGCATACCCTCACGATTTTGAACAACAAAATGATCCACATGCTCTTGTTACCGAGATCTTGATGTTGTTGATTGATATGGTGTCGACGATTATCACGATCTCGTTGTTGAACGTTGTTATCTTCTTCTTCAAAAAGAGCATTTCGATTCTCAGTTAAACGTTATACAAGCGTTTCGCCTATCTCATGAATCAATGCATGTACCGTTTTTTGGATATTTTCTTGCATATCAAGAAGGGGTTGACGTAATTCATTCCAACCCATTGCTGGTGGTGGATTAGGTTGAATATTTTTCGAATCGTCACTTGTAGAAACTTTTTCTTTATCTTTCTTTGGCGGCATGACTCTAAAAACTCAGAGTGAACGAAGTATGATACCAAATGATAGAGAAGCGGAAACTATGTAACATTAAGGTTGTGTATAATCTAGACCGTATTTCGTGAAAAGCTCGTTTGTGAATACTCTTCACCGTTTTTCGTTAGAAGATCATTCAAAAACCAAATCCTTTATTAAATCAATGTTTAAAACCTAAAACACCTCATGACTTATATAGTACGTAATTATTGTAAAACCTAACAAGATTAGGAAATAAATATCCTAACCTAAAGTATAAACAGACATAAAAATTAAAACGAAAGGCCATGCACGTGAGTGCATTTGAGAGTTAAAACAAAAGCCCACGTGACTTGTATAACAAGTTACGTCAAAACCAAAATAAATAAAATAAACAAAGCCAAAGAATCTCATCTAACTCATCGAGTTGAACGAGACGCCTTTTTGTTGAGGTCTTTATGTTAAAGTTCAGTAACTTGACAGTCTAAGCAACTTATCATGCTCCAATTCTACAGGCAAATGACAAGTTTTACCATAAACAATATGAAAAAGGAGGAGTACCTAGAGGGGTATTGAATGTAGTTCTGTAAGTCCAAAGAGCATCATCTAGTTTCAAAGACCAATCCATCCTGGAACCATTCACAGTTTTTTTGCAAGATAGCCTTGATTTCCTTATTAGAAACCTCTACATGTCCATTAGTCTGAGGATGATAATGTGTTGCTACTTTGTGTTTGACTCCATGCTTTTTACCAACCCATCAAAGTCTTTGTTGATGAAGTGAGAGCCTTCATCACTGATGACTATTCTAGGAACACCAAACTTGGAAAAAATCACATATTTAAACATCTTGAGCACAACCTTAGAATCATTAGTGGGGCTAATTATTGCTTCAACCCATTTAGATACATAATCAACAAAAAATAAGAATATAAATTTTCTTATGACACATGGATAGAACCCATGAAATCAATTCCGCACACATCAAAAACCTCTACTTCTATAATGAAATTCCGAGGCATATCATTTCTTTTTGAGATATTGTCTTGTCTCTGACATGCATTGCAGCGAGATATGAAAGAATGAGCATCCTTGAACAATGTTAGCCACCAGAAACCAGCTTGTAGCACCTTAGAAAAAATCTTGAATGTGGCGTAGTGACAAACATAATCTGAACCATGACAATGGTACAAGACATATTAAATCTCCTCCTCAAGTAGACATCTCCAAAAAATACCATCTTAGCATAGCTTGTAGAGATAACAGCTCATCCCAGTAGTAGAGTCTAACATCTCTTAAGAACATCTTCTTTCGGTAACCTGTAAAGTTTTGTTTTCAAATAGCAGCAGCCAAATAGTTAGCAAAATCAGGAGGTAAAATACGATCAGTCCTCTACGTTTTGGCCTGTGAAGTGTGCTCATCCATTCTAGCATTGGTAAGATAGATGTGCTCCTCTTGTAAGATGTAATCAATGGGAACCTCATCTTCCACCCTAAGTATAGAAAGATGCTATGCAACTCAATTCTCGACACCTCTCTTATCTTTGATCTCCAAGTCAAATTTATGTAAAAGTAAAATCTGACGCAATAATCTAGATTTAGCATCCTTTTTATTCAAAAGATACTTCAAAGCCGCATGATCGGTGTAGACTAATACTTTGGACCCAACAAGATAGGATATGAACTTTTAAAATGCAAAGACAATGGCTAGTAGCTCCTCCTCAATTGCTGCATAGTTTCATTGAGCTCCATCTAGGGCCCTTAAGGCATAGTAGATGACATGAAGCTTCTTATCCTTTCGCTGTCCAAGTACAGATCCCACAGTGAAGTCACTAACATCACACATCACCTCAAAAGGGAGATCCCAATATGGTGGTTGAACTATTGGAGCACTCACTAAAGCTTCTTTGATGGCGAGAAAAACATCCATGCACTCATCATCGAACTCGAATTTGACTTTCTTGCACAATAGCTTAGTGAGAGGACTATAAATCTTTGAGAAGTCCTTAATGAACTTTCTGTAGAAGCCTGCATGACCTAAAGAGTTACGAACGTCTTTTACAGACTTGGGTGCCTGCAAGTTAGTCATAACCTCAATCTTAGCTCTATCAAGCTCAATACATTTCTCAAAGATTTTGTATTCTAACACAATCCCATTAGTCACCATGAAGTGGCACTTTTTCCAGTTTAGAACCAAGTATTTCTCCTCACATCTCTATAAAGTCATGCACAAGTTAGCAAGAAATACATCAAAAGAAGATCTATATATTGAGAAATTATTCATGAATACTTCCATGAAGTCGTCAATTAAATCTCTAATGATAGACATCATGCGGCATAAGAAAGTAGTTAGGGAATTGCATAGTCCAAAAGGCATTATGCGATAAGCATAGATACCAAATGGACATGTGAGTTTCTTCTTCTCCTGGTCTACGATACTTTATCAATTGACAAAGAAGGAAAGCAGTCTCAGTATTGTTCAAATTAGCATCAATAATCATAAGGTATGTAAAATTATGACCCAGAAACGCGTACCTTAGCCGTGCTGGGAGGGTTTTAAATTCAAGCTTTGGAGATTTCATCTCTCTCCATGGATCTTTAATGGGTGCAGGGTACGGTTTAGGTGAAGATTTCACAGCAGTCTCCACTAATTACACATAGTCAGTCATCTCTTTAATCCTCCTACTAGAGTCAAACATCCCGGTAAAACCTGAAACTCCATCAATAAGAGAAACATGCTCAATAGTAGCGCTAGTCAATGCAATCTCTAGAAGATCATTAAAAGGTAGTCATCAGCACCTCCCTCTACAACTTATGTAATAGTATCAAGCCATAATGACTTGGCATGTGAGGATGGCTTCTTCATGACATTTTGCAAGTTGAAATTCATGATCATGTCTCCAAATTGTATATCAATCTTTCCCTTTTTGACATCAGTGATAGCACCAACAATAATTAAAAAGGGTCTACCCAAGATCAATGGATCTTTGGGTTCTTCTCCAAGCTCCAAGATGACAAAGTTAGTAGGCACAAAAGCTGTTCCAATCTTCAAAGACAGATTTTCTAGAACTCCAATGGGATACTTCATAGAACGGCCAGCTAGTACCAATGAGATCTTTGTGCCTTTGATATTTGTCATACCCAACCTCTATTCCACTATAAAAGGCATGAGATTCACACTAGAACCTAAATTGTAGAGAGATCTAGCAAAGATGATGTCTCCAATCTCTACTGAAATAACAAAACTACCTGGATCACCAAGTTTCTTGGGCATACGGTTCTGTAGGATAGAATAGCGCTCCTATGTAATCATCATGATGCCTTCTTCCAAGGTGAGTTTTCTTGTAAGCATGTTTTCGACGTATTTTCTCAATGAAGGAATCATCTACAAAGCATCAGAGAAAGTAAGTCGGGCACTCAATTATGTATGCATCTCTTAGCATTTGGCATCTTCAAGTTCTTTTCTGGATTTCTTGGGCTTAACCGGATAAGGGACCTTTTGTTTGTAGACACGAGGGATTACAGAAATATTTGTATTTGGTGGACCGATTAGTCTATAGTTCCTAGGACTTTCGGATTAAGTGGACTGATCGATCCGTCTAAGATCGATCAGTCTGGCTCGTCCGAGAAGTCTGGATCCGGACCGATCGGTCTGAAGGACTCATATCTTTTTTGCATCTTTTCTAACTTCTATAGCTTTTCCAATTTCTGCATCTTTTGCATATTCATCAACATCCTCAACCAGACCCTCATTAATTTGTTCTTTTCCCTTAGCATATGGTATATATTTACCATTTTTCAATGTGGTAGAAAACCATATGGTTTCTTCACAACTTTAGCAACTTGAGTATTCAAATGCTTCACATGTGTAGATAGTGCTTCGAACTTCTGGTTCAAATCATTGTACATGTTATCCGTCTTGACATTGATGTTCCTCTCATATTTTTGTTGCCCTTCCAAAATTTGTTTTAGCATTGCTTCCATCTTGTTATCTTGCTGAGCTTGAGGTGGAGATGCTTGTTAAAATATAGGTTAAGAGGTCTTTTGAAAACCGCTTGAATTGAAGTTGTACAAAAAGCTTCTATTTTTATTTCCTTGGAAACCACTATACCACAGGAGTTTTGACCAAAGGATTTACCAGAATTCTGCAAAAATTCTTTTGTTGAGTTGGGTAAACTTGATCTTGAGGATTCTCCACATTAGGGTTTCTGTAAGAGAGTGCTGAATGAGGCTTGTTGTACCCTTGATTGTACACCATTTGACCTTGGCTATTGATGTAGCTCACTTCCTCTTCTACAACTCTAGTATCTTTCTCTTGGAAGGCAAACCAATCACCTTCTACATCTTCAGCAAAACTGACATGTTTTTTTTTATTTTGATTGTTGAAAAGCTGAGTAAGCAGACCTTTCACTTCTAAAAGTTCAGAGGATTCGAAAGTGGTTCCCTTGTTCCTTCTATCATAGTCAAGGCAATGGTTGTTGTGTCTTGTAGTCTAGCTCTCTATCAACTGACAAAAATCTGGGACAGTTTTGGGCACGAAATCACCATTGCTGGCCGTATCTAGAGAAAGCTGATACTTCTTATCGACACCTTTATAAAAGGTGTTCAGGAGATTCATATCATTAAAACTGTGATGAGGGAAATTGTAACATCCCCGTACTTACTAAATTTTGATGGTCCGAGCCAGAACTTAGCCTTAGATTTTGGGCTAATGAAATTTGGCTTAAAAAGGGGGAATCTGGATGTCGAACTTAGCCATGGAACATAGAATGTTCAAATGGCTAAGTAAAGACCGTGGGCTAGCTCAATGGCTCAGGCCTAGCTCAAGAAAGCTGGAGCATTGAGCTAAGGCAGCTGGATTAGCTAGATTGTAGCTCAACTTATCTCAGTCTGATTCAGTCCAGCTCAAGCTGTGTTAGGCTAGCTGGTCCGGCTAAGTGAACTAGATACTAGCTGGGCAGTTGGGCCGAGCTGGGCAGTTGGCGGTTGGGAGGTTATGCCAACTCGCACCTGTTCGGGAAAATTGTGCCAGTTCGAACAGGCACAAGTTGGCTCAGAGGTTTTGGACGGTTATGGGCCAAACTTTATAAATATAGTGCCTTCGCCTCATTTCCACGCATATAGAAACCACCAAATATTCTCTAAAATCTACTAAGGCATTTTGGTGCAGATTAAGAGCAAAGTTAGGTGTGATCTGAAAACGGACGGGCAGAACGTGAGTCTAGTCAGTCCAAGTGGGAAAATGGCGGGTTCAGTGCAGAATTCACTGATTAAGACTAAGGTGAGTGCAATCGGACCGTGGCTTCGGCCAAGGCTCCATCTCTTAGCCATTTTGGCATTTCTGTCGCTCCAAACGGCTAAGTCCGTGAGTGAAGAACTGTGCGGATGGTCATGCGCAATTCAATATCTTTGCATATTCGCATTTCATGGATTCTAACTGATTAAGCGAATAAGGGGATTTCCGGTCAGTCAGTTGATGCAGATTCAAGGTGAGGCGGATGGGACAAGTGTCTAGGGAACAGTTGATTCCGCCAGAACTTACCCAATCCGGCCAAGACCCTTGGTTCGAATCCGCGGACAGTCTGGATATCCTGAAATATATAAAGGACTGTAAAAAGGGATCAAACTAAACTAAACTTAAACTTAAACGATTAAGGCAATCTAAATTGCCTCACTAAGTAATTGTTGGATTTCTTATGCCTCTTTTCATTTTTAGGGACTAAAGGGGATTTCGGGAAGGATGTGGCTTAGCGCGAGACTGAAGCCCGGAAGAAAGAGTGGTGTACCAGACTAGGTAGTTATAGGATCGATACTGTTTAACTTGTCATAGACTTTTATAGCGAAAATGAACAAGTTGTATTGAATCCGGTTTATATTAATAAAAATCACTATTTTCTTCCAATGCATCATTTAGTCTCTGAATTCACCTAAGGCTTAATCAAATAAACGATCCTCACACGAATTTTGATATAAAAATGGCTAAGGCTTAAAAATAAACTGATTGGCCCGAATCACTTAGTGATTATGGCGTGAAACGGCCATCTGCGGACTTAGTGTTCGGGATGGGGTGTTTCAAGTTGGTATAAGAGTATGCTTGATCTTAGGACAAGTAAGTGTTAGGTTATGGGGTAAACCACTCGGCCGGCTGCAAGTCTCGCGAATCAGTTTTTTTCTTGCAGGACTGGAGATGAAAAGTTGGATTAATCGAAATTTTATTTTCCGTAGAGTAAGAGTCATAAAACTGGTAAAAGTAAGAAAGGTAAGAATGTGGAATCAAGTGTGGCAGGCTTAAAGAAAACTGGCCCGATCGGTCTTGTGATCAGGAACCAGACTATAGGAACTTATATTGTGGGTAACCAGGAGAAGGATAAGGTTTTAGTAAAGAATGAAGAACTTGCTGAGACCTCAACCACCACAAAACATAATTCGAAAGATACGGTTGAAGTAAATTTCCCGGATGCTCCATCAACCCAAGTGATTTGGGAGGCTTTGCAAGAGATGGCTGCAAAGTTGGAGCAATTGGGCCAGTCATTACTATAGACTGCAAAACCTGTTGGATCCTCAGGAGGAATCCCTACTGCGATTCCAATAGGTGCGATTTTTCGTGGTGATTTGAATGGAGTGGTGGAAGTAACTGCTCCTAAGTTCTCGAAGCGGAGGGAAAAGGTAGATTACTTGAGCGTGTTGGAACACGTCTCAAAGCTGGGAACTAAGCATTTTCGGGGAAATGAAAATCCAATTGAAGGGGATGAATGGAAGAGTAGACTGATAAGGAACTTCAGTTCTACTAGGTGTTCTTCTGACTATCGGAAGGAGATAGCGGTCCACTTCTTGGAAGGGGATGCGCATAATCGGTGGTTGGCCGTGGAAAAGCGAATGGGTGATAAAGAGATCACTTTTGCGGACTTTGATGTGGAATTCAACCGCAAGTACTTCACGGCAGAAGCTTGGGATATGATAGAAGAAGCTTTTATGGACTTGGTTCATGGTAGAAAAACTGTCCGGGAGTATGAGGAGGAGTTTAATCGCCTTAGGCAATATGTGGAAGAAGAGCTGGAAGATGAGCAGACTCAATTATGTCGGTTCACTCACGGGCTTAGGGTGGAACTTCGCATTCATTTCTCAGTTTGCACCTTTAGCTCAGTGTCTGAACTGGTGGAAAAGGCTGCGATGATAGAATCAGATCTCGAGGAGGAGAAGAAGCTGGCTCGGGCTAATAGTTAGGCTAAGCCATCTGGGAATAACCAGACTAGAAGTAAGAAAGGAAATTCCGATGATGCTGGTCAAAGGACAGTTACGCACACAGAATGTGGTACATGGGGAAGAACGCACGATGGAATATGCTGGAAGGCATCAAGTGCGTGCCTAAGGTGTGGAAATCCGGATCATGAGATCTTTGAATGTCCACGGAAAAACCAATGGCCAAGAATGAATGATGTGGTCGGGACTTGCTACCATTGCGGAAAGGCTGGACACATTAAGAGATATTGTCCCAAGCTGCAAGTGGAAAGNGGGGGGGGGGGGGGGGGGGGGGGGGGAACAGAGCTTCTGTAAGCCGAAAGGAAAGCCGGAGCACTTCGTGTTTATGAGCTGTCTAAGGAGGCCTATGAGCCTTCAGTGCAATCATAAGTATTCACTAAGCTAAACTTGTTCAATTTCTCCATGCATGGCTTTGCATGGTTTGCATGCATGGGTTTGCATGGTTTGCATGCATTAGTTTCATGGTTGCATGTCTTCAGGGCATGATATGCGTGCATGAGTTGCACAGTCTTCATGCATTTGTTGCATGGTCTGCATGTATTTAGAGCATAGTCTGGTGCATGTGTTGCACTTACTATATGCATTTGTTGCATGGTTTGTATTCATTGTTGCGTAGTCTGGTGCATGTGTTGCACGTACTGCATTTGTTTCATGGTTTGTATGCATTATTGCATAGTCTGGTGCATGTGTTGCACGTAGTACATGCATTTTATGCATGGTTTGTATGCATTTGTTCCATAGCCTGAGTGCAAGTCTTGCGCTGTCTGCATGCATTAGATGCATAGTATACATGCATGGATTTTCATGGAATGTACAAGGGACTTACCATTCTGAGTGAATATGTAGGCACCTTGGAGATTGGGTGTGTTTCAACATACATCATATTCGATTCGGGGGCCACACATAGTTTCGTGAGCCCGGTGATGGTTGGGAAAAGCTTGTTCCATAAGAAACAAGGAGGGAAATTGGGGATAGTAAGGGCATCTGGGGGACAAGTGATATTCACCTAGGCAAAGTCTGCAACATTCCAGTAAGAGTGGGAAATGTGGAGGATATGCCAGCCGACTTGATCATCATCCCGCTTGAGAAGCATGAGGTGGTCTTGAGGATGGGCTGGATGTCTAGACATAAAGCCACTCTGGAATGTCACAAAGGCAAAATCTGGTTTGAGAGGGAAGACGGATGGTTGGAATTCCAAAGAATCAAGCCAACATCTCGGAACTTGGTGGTATCAAAACTTAGAGTTGAAAGGATGCTGGAAAAGGATTGTGAAGCCTATCTGGCCACAATCAGTGTACCGGAAGTGGGAAAAGGAGTGGACCTTAAGAGCATTTCGGTTGCCAATGAGTTTGAGGATGTGTTCTAGGCCTTAACGGGTTTACCTCCCGATAGGTCGGATCCATTCACTATAGAGTTGGAACCAGGAACTGCACCACTCTCTAAGGCCCCTTACAGAATGTCTCCTACGGAAATAACAGAGCTGAAGAAGTAGTTGGATGAACTGTTGGGCCATATTGTCTCGGAACGGGGAGTTTCCATAGACCCTATAAAGATCAGTGCGATCAAGACTTGGCCAAGACCAAAGAATGCCTCAAAAAATCAGAAGTTTCCTTGGACTAGCTGGCTATTACCGCAAGTTTGTGAAGGGATTTGCGAGTAAGGCACATCCTCTAACCTGCTTGACTGGAAAAGATGTCAAGTATGTGTGGTCGAATCAGTGTGAGAAAAGCTTCTCAGAGCTTAAAGAGATGCTGACTAGTGCACCAATTCTGGCTTAGCATGAGCTAGGCAAGCCATATGTGGTGTACAAAGATGCGTTGATTTTAGGACTGGGTTGCGTATTGATGCAAGGTGACAAGGTTATTGCATATGCATCAAGAAAGTTTCGCAAGTATGAAGGGAATTATCCCACTCATGACTTGGAGATGGCTGTTGTTGTGTTTGCGTTGAAAATATGGTGATCATACTTGTATGGAGCCAAGGTGAAAATTTTCACGGATCACAAAAGCCTTAAGTACATCTTCACCCAGCCCGAACTGAATCTTCGGCAAAGAAAGTGGATGAAGTTTGTTGCAGATTACAATCTGGACATAGCTTACCATCAGGGAAAGGCCAATTTGGTGGCTGATGTATTGAGTATGAGGCGGACAGCTGTTAATGCTCAAAGGGAAACAGTGGAATTGGAACAGATGGTCCGGAGCTTGCATCTTGATGCAATCATCGCGGATCAGGAGCCTTTAGGCTTAAGTGTTACGGACAAGGCAGACTTGCTTACAAGGATCCAGGTTGCCTAGGAAAGTGATGAAGATCTCAAGAAGGTTGTGAGGAATGCGAGAATTGAGTATCAGACTTCAAATAATGAGACCATCATGGTGAATAGTCGGGTCTGCATGCCTAATGTAAAGGAACTCAAGGATGAAATCCTTAAGGAAGCTCATCAGTCCAATTTTTATATTCATCCAGGAATGAATAAGATGTACCAAGATCTAAAACGGTACTATCATTGGGTTAGGATGAAAAGATATGTGGCTGTTTAGGTTTCAAAGTGTTCATTCTGCCAATTGATTAAGGCTGAACATCAGGTTCCAAGCGGCTTGATGCAGAACTCACCCATTCCCGAGTGGAAGTGGGATCACGTCACAATGGACTTTGTGACGGGTTTTCCAAGGGCTAAATCCAAGCGTGATGCAATGTGGGTTGGGGTAAACAGATTTACTAAGTCTTTCCATTTTATAGCCATGAAGCTACTGATGGTGTCGAGGTGATTGCTGCGAAGTATATCGATGAGATCGTAAGACTTCATGGTATTCCAGCAAGCATCGTTTTGGACAGGGACTCAAAATTCACATCTCACTTCTGGAAGGCTTTCCAAAAATCCTTCGGAACGAGAGTGAACATGAGTACTGCCTATCACCCGCAAACAGATGGACAGTCAGAAAGAACTATTCAAACACTGGAGGATATATTGTGGGCTTGTGTGCTAGATTGGGATGGTTCATGGGAGAAGTATCTGTCTTTGGCCGAATTCTCTTACAACAACAGTTTCCAAACAAGTATTAGAATTTCCCCATATGAATCTTTGTTTGGACGGCCTTGCAGAACGCCGTTATGTTGAACCCAAGTTGGGGAGAAAAGTCTGATGGGTCCAAAAATTTTGGAAGAAACCAAAGAAAGGATAAAATTCCTAAGGGTCAATATGAAAGAAGCGCAAGATAGGCAAAAGATTTATGCCGATAAACGCATGTAGGACATTGAATGTTCAGTAGGAAAATTAGTCTACTTAAAGACGATCACCTTCAAAGGAAGGGCCAGAACTTCTGCGAGTGGGAAGTTAAGCCCAAGGTACTTAGGACCTTTCCAGATTCTAGAACGGGTTGGAGTAGTAACATACAAGTTGTACTTGCTTGTGGGAACGAATGGATTCCACAATGTGTTCCATGTATCGCAGCTAAGAAAATGCTTGAGCGCACAAGATGTGGTTGTCCTAGAAACACCAAAAGACTTAAGGATGAACTTGATTGTGGAAGCTAAACCAGTTCGGATTGTGTATCAGATGGAAAAAACCAGGAGAAAGGTAGTTCGAATGGTTAAAGTGGTTTGGAATTGTGATGGAACAGAAGAAGAAACATGGGAAACAGAAACCAGAATGAAAGTTGAGTTTCCGGAATGGTTTGAAGAATATGATGCTTGAAGCCCTATCTTTTTGTTACTTAGCCATTTGGGGATGGTTGGTTATATGGCTAAGGAACAAAAAGGTAGCAATTCGGGTCATTTGGCCATATGGACGTCTAAGCTTGGATTCCAGGACGAATCCATTGCAAGTGGGGGAGACTTTTAACATGTCCGAACTTACCAAAGTTCGATGGTCCGAGCCAAAACTTACCCTTAGATTTTGGGCTAAGGAATTTGGCTTAAAAAAGGGGAATCCGAATGTCGAACTTAGCCATGGAACATAGAATGTTCAAACGGCTAAGTACAGATCGCAGGCTAGCTCAATGGCTCAGGCCTAACTCGAGAAAGCTGGAGTATTGAGCTAAGACAGCTAGATTAGCTAGATTGTAGCTCATCTTAGCTCAGTCCGGGTCAGTCCAGCTCAACTTGTGTTAGGCCATCTGGTCCAGCTAAGTGAACTGGATACTAGCTGGGCAGTCGGGCTGAGCTGGGCAGTTGGAGGTTGGGCGGTTATAACAATTCGCACATGTTCGAGAAAATCGTGCCAGTTCAAACATGCACAAGTTGGCTCGGCGGTTTTGGACGGTTATGGGCCAAACTATATAAATAGAGTGCCTTGGCCTCATTTTCGCGCATACAGAAACCACCGAAAATTCTCTAAAATCGACTAAGACATTTTGTTGTGGATTAAGAGCAAAGTTAGTCGTGATCGGAAAACGGACGGGCAAGTCGTGAGTCTAGTTAGTCCGAGTGGGAAAATGGTGGGTTAAGTGGAGAATTCACCGATTAAGACTAAGGTGAGTGCAATCAGACTGTGGCTTCGGCCAAGGCTCCATATCTTAGCCATTTCGGCGTTTTTTTCTCTCTAAACGGATAAGTCAGTGAGTGAAGAACCGTGCGGATGGTCATGCGCAATTCAATATCTTTGCATGGTCGCATTTCATGGAAACTAACTGATTAAGTGAATAAGGGGATTTCTGGTCAGTCTGTTGATGCGGATTCAAGGTAAGGCATATGGGACAAGTGTCTGGGGAACGGGTGATTCCGCCAGAACTTACCCAATCCGGCCAAGACCCTTGGTTCGAATCTGTGGACTGTCTGGATATCCTGAAATGTATGCAAGACTTAGAAATGGATCAAACTAAACTTAACTTAAACTTAAATGATTAAGGAAATCTAAATTGCCTCACTAAGTAATTGCTGAATTACTTATGCCTCTTTCTGTTTTCAGGGATTAAAGGGGATTTTGGGAAGGATGTGCCTTAGCGCGAGACTGAAGGCCGGAAGGAAGAGTGGTGTACAAGACTAGGTATTTATAGGATCGATACTGTTTAACTTGTCTTAGAATTTTATAGCGAAAATGAACAAGTTGTATTGAATCCGGTTTATATTAATAAAAATCACTCTTTTATTCCAATGCATCATTTAGTCTCTGAATTTACCTAAGGCTTAATTAAATAAACGAACCTCACACGAATTTTAACATAAAAACGGCTAAGGCTTAAAAACAGACTGATTGGCCTGAATCACTTAGTGATTCTGGCGTGAAACGGCCGTCTGCGGACTAAGTGTCCGGGAGGGGGTGTTTCAGAAATCCCGAAGATATTCCTTAAACCTTTCCCAATATCATGAAAGATTCTACAAGACCTTGCTGAAACCAAGAGATCTTGTTTCGCAGAGTAGTAGTCCTGGTAGTGGTGAAGAAGTGGTTGAGAAACTTAGACTTGCATTCTTGCGAAGTCTCAATAGGGTTAGTTGGTAGAAGTTTTAGCCACCTAAGGGCTTTGACAGGTAGAGAATGGTTGAACAACTTGCACAACATCCAATCTTTCGAAACTCCATTGAGTTGAATAGTATTGCAGATGTCTTCAAAGTAACGATGCGATCCATAGATAAACCATGGAATTGGTTATGTCGTATCAACTGAACGATTATCAAGTCGGTTATTGCATATTGTGTGCTTGATTGCTATTTTCTCCTCCTACTAGGTTGATTATCAAGTTGTTTTAGCCTTGAGGAGGTACATTATGGTGACCTTCGGGATCGACTGGAATCTCTTGACGAACGTTGTCAGCCACTGTGGATGATGAGATTGTGTTCTTCTTTGCTTTCCGGTTTGAGCGTTCTAACTTCAAGAGATATGCGTTACTGAGGTTTAACAATTTTTTGGATTTGTCATATCGTCTAGTCATGCATGTAAAAACAAAATCAAGAAGAAAGAAATGCTTGAATACTGTTAAATAAAGATCTTTCACTAAATTCTAAAGAAAAATAAAAGGTATTATTGGTCTCCGAAAACGGGGTCAAAATTCTTGTGAATCCTCAATAGCCTGAAAAAGACTCTTTTCCGAGGGTACTGTGCTGGGAAAGAGTGCCGCCAATGCCTCCTCAAGAAGAAGAACAAGAAGACCTAGTAGGAAAAGCCACCCATATTTACTTTATAATTTATTATGTCTTTTCATTATCTTCTCTGTGAATAAACCAATAAACTTTTGTTCAGATGAACGGAGAAGCTTATGCCAGTGTCGCTTATGCTTGTGCCGCCCCGAGAAGATGGATCCCTTTCACGTTTGGTTGAACAATTAGACAAATAAGTTTGTAGTTTATGTTTGCACTGCGATTTGTTATGTTCAGAAACAATTTTAGCTTATTTTTACTTTTTGTAGGAATCCAGCACTAGAGGTTATAGCATCAACCCTCAGGAATATTTTTATCCTAAGTAGACATCAGAGTTTTATACCATAAATAATGATAAACATTTTGCGAAGGAGTTTTAATTACTTCATATAAGATAATGGATTTTTTGGACCAAATTTGTACACCCATATTTAAACTACGCTTTAAAGAACTTAGAGATAGTCAAAGTAATAACTAATAATCTCAACTCATCGAGAAATATTAGTTACTCAAGCTATCTTTGGTTATCTTATTCAGCAAAATAAAAAAATGATTGGAAACACACTTATATGTCTAAGTATTTTGTGTGCATGATTTGATTGTCCAACATAAAAGTCAAACCACAATAGCTAAACCAAAAATTGGGTTAGAGGATGATTCAGATGATTAGTAAATACGGCTTAAGTATGAATGGATTCGATCCAAACAACACGCAATCTAAGGTATGTGGTTTAATAATTTGTTTTGGGTTTTTAGGATTGGTTAGTTTTAGGTTTTAAGAAATTTATTGAAATTTTGATTGGATTGTTGTTAATTTTACGATTCTTATATTTAGGATTATTCGCATTTTTATTGACTGCATTGTTAGATTTAAGTTTTACGATTGTCAAAAATTAAATTTTGATTCGAATATTGGAAATGGGAAAACTTCTTTGAAACAATTTGAAACAAACATTTTGTTTGTAGTTTATTACATAATATGCCAATAGTTAAATGAACAAAAAAAAATATTCATTAAGGATAAAAATGATAAATAACTAAATGTATTATCTTTGTTGCTAAACACATTCAAAAATATTTTCTATTACTATCAATGTAACCAAACAAACATCTAATTAATAAAATAATAAAAATATTTATTTAAAATTTCTTAAATAATTAATTATGTAAAACGAAATAATATTAATATATATATATGGTATTATTAATTAACTTAGATAATTTTCTAAAAATTATATATATATATATATATATACTATCATATACTAAAAACATAAAATAATTAAACGAATAAATTATTTACATCTTTCATGTTCATATTTATCTATATTTTTGGAAAATCATAAATAATAAATTTTATTAAATTGTACATTTAATAGAATATATTTTATAATTTTAGCCTGATATTTAATATATTGATTTTTGAAAAATAAATGTCATATTTATAATTAAATATAGTTTTTATATAGTTTTTTGTATTAAAATCTAAAATTATATTTTATATAACAAAATTAGTTCCGCACATAGCGCGGGATATCTACTAGTTGAATTATTATTTTGATTAATTAATGAAAATTTAAAAAATTTATAATAACGTTTTTAAACATTTATTATGATTAAATCTGATTGGATTGTTGGATTTTGTTGTCTTGTATCAGATTCGCATAGCCTCTAGTTATTAGACTAATGTCTAGCGGCTAGACATAGCTATTAGTTTAGTTTAACAGAGGAAGATCATTTCTAGAGAGTTAAAACAGAGATACATCGTATCGTATGTTACACATAGTTTGACCTATATGTATTATCTCCTTTCTTTTTTTTCGTTAAAAATATATTAACTAATGCCAAAGTTTTACAATATAGTTAGATAAGTCACATTTAGCGTTTGCTACTAAATCATGAGCCAAAAAATTGAAGTTATGAGATATATGGATAAACGACAAAGAAGAGAAAGATTTGGATACATAAATGATATCAGAGAGAATACTAGTACTATGATGTTTCCAGATTTTTTGCTGACCATATGAGTGAGAAGCATTTTCCAAAGTCATCATCAGCTCCTTATTGTCATTTTGGATTATAAGAGCATTAATACCGATTATGCGAGCCTGCAAAAGACCTTCCTTGACTGAAATAGCTTCTGCTTCAAAAGGAGAGGATACATGTGGCAAGGATGATGAGCCATCCATCAAAGTTGTTGCATCTTGCAAAAGAACCCATCCTACACAAATGCAATCTTGAGCTGGGGACCATGATGCATCTGTGAACAAAATAGGAAGGTTCTGATTATCAATATGAGTTGAAGGGTTTTCTAATGCTATGGGAAGTTGTTGTGGTTCACTATAAGGTGCAAGACCCGTCTTATAAGATTCATGAATTGAATCAAGGCTGATCATCTTAAATTGAAGGACATATGCAAGAGAATCATGTAAATTCCCATTAAAATTGGTGATGGATTGTTGCTCAAATGGGGCAACTTGCCATAGCTCTTTTGATACCCGACAGCCAAAAAAGAGATCGTATATTGTCTCAGTGTCTTCACCACACAAACTGCAAAGTGCATCCACCCTAATACCTCTTGAGATCAGTTCATGGTTAACATCCAAACTTCTATGCAGTAATCTCCATATAAAATGTTGAACTTTTGGTTGTACTGGGAGTCTCCATATGGTTTTGTGCAGGGAAATTGAGGGTTCAGGCATGTCATCAAGGAGATATATATCATGAAGAAGATGATAAGCAGATCTCACTGAGTAATTTCCCGTTCTTGAATATTTCTACATTGGTCTATCTGAGCCATTAAAGATAGAGGGACGTATAGCTCTAATCTTTTCATACTTAGGTGATGGAAAATGAGTAGTTAAGGTTGATAGAGACCACTCATTTCTTGTAGGCTGAAAGAGGCAATTTACAGTAGCATTCAAATTCACTAGAAAAGGTGGTAAGGCTGCAGGGGAATAGGAGTTATAAGAATGTATCCAATTGTCTCTCCAGATTCTAACTATTTTCTCATCCCCAATTATCCAGTATAGACCTCTCTTAAGAAGCTGGAGACCTTTGTGGATACTCCTCCATGCATGACTAGGGTTTGAGGGCAAAACAGAATCTAAGAGATGTACATAAGGGAAGTATTTTGATTTGAATATCTGATGGAGGAGGGAGGAGGGTTCATTCAACATTCTCTAGCTTTGCTTTGGTACCATTGCTACATTGAAAAATGAAAGTTCCCTGAATCCAAGACCACCAGATGCTTTTGATTTTGTAGCTTTTCCCCATGAAACCCAATGAATCTTGTGTCTGTCTAGAGTAGAACTCCACCAAAACTGTCTCATCATCTGAGTAATTTTCTGCAGGACATTGTTGGGTAGTAAGAAGCAAGACATGCTGTAGGTTGGTAAGGTTGCTATCACTGCTTTCAAAAGAACTTCTTTTCCTGCAAAAGATAAGAAATTTGTAGACTAGTGTTCAAGTTTTTCCTTCACTCTTTGCAGGATGAAAGAAAAAACAGCTAATTTATTTCATCCTATGAATTTCGGGAGACCCAGGTTCTTTCCCAACCCCCCCCCCCCCACTTTGGTTATTTGGGTGATAGATTGTAGCTGCATCTCAATAGGGAAGGGGCAAGTTTTACTAAACATCATAGTGGATTTCTGAAAGTTAACTTCATGCCCTTAGAGAGTACCATAGAGTCTTAGGCTATTCATAAGGGTAGTACATTCATTCAAATCAGCCTTGCAGAAACATAAACAATCATCAGCAAATGATAGATGTGAGACTGAGGGCCCATTTCTACTTGCCTTATACCCACTTATCCTTTTCTTGCCCATTAAATCATTAAGCAGAAATGATAGACCTTCAGATACAAGTATATATAGGTAAGGTGAGATGGGGTCACCTTGCATGATTCCACTATGTAGTTTGATGCAGCCTACTGGAGTTCCATTAATCAACACCGAGAATGTAGGTGAGGTGACACACATCATAATCCATCTACACCATTTTTCTGCAAAACCCAACTTCTTTAACATGAAATCTAAAAATGCCCAATTGACTTTATGAAAAGCCTTGGTAATATCAAGTTTTAGAGCTAGATATGGGTGAATTCTTTTCATGGTTATAAGTGAGTGCATAAGTTCATGAGCTACAAGTATATTATATGTAATTAGCCTCTCAGGGATAAAAGCTGATTGATTAATTGAGATAAGTTGATGGAGCAGTGGTTTCAATCTGTTTGCTAGTATTTTAGATATTAGTTTATAAGCCACATTGGCAAGGATGATAGGCCTATAATCTCTTGGGTTTTGGGGCTGTGAAATGTTTGGAACTAGACAAATGAAGGTATGATTAATACCAGGTTCCATATGGTTGTGTTGAAAGAAATTTTGAATGAAGTTGCGTGTATCATCTTGTATAATGGACCAATGGTTTTTGAAGAAGGCAGAGGTTAGCCCATTAGGACCTGGGGCCTTGCTATCATTCATTTGATGGAGAGCTTGAAGGATTTCTGAATCTGTGACTGGTTGAGTGAGATGAGTATTAATCTGAGCAGTGACCTTTGGCTGCATAGTATCAAAGACTGCAAAATCAGGATGAGCATTATCAGATAATGGTTGAGTGAATAACTCCTGAAAATAGTTAATAAAAGTAGAAAATATATGGCTCTTATCATGGTGGAATTGGCCGTTGTTGTCTTCAACAATTAGAATACGGTTCACATGTCTACGCTGCTTCATCTTGGCATGAAAATATTTTGAGTTGCAATCACCCCCTTGTAACCACTGGACTCTGCTTTTTGCCATGTAATCTTCTTCCTCCTTTATGTATTCCTTTGCCAAAGTAGTCTTTAGACTTATGATATAATGAAAGTTCAGAGTAGGACTTTCATATGCTCTATGTATTTGGTTTTTGACAGTTTTAATCATCAGAGAGGAATTTCTATGATGCTACTTCTTCCATTTGGAAAGGCCTTGTGAACATCTTTGAAGTTTTTGATAGTAAGAGTCCGGAAAGACATAGGAAGGTGGCTGCCAATGTTGTTGAACTTCTTCATGAACTCTTTCATCATTTTTCCAGCCTCTGTCATACTTGAAAAGGGGAGAACTTGACCAAGTCCAGGAGGATGTATCTATAAGAAGGGGCATGTGTTCAGATGCTCCCCAAGGTAGTAGTTTTACAAAAGCTCCAGAGAAGAGATCATTCCAATTAGTTGTAGCCATGACTCTATCTATTTTTGTATGGATAGTGTGTCCATTCCCGTTCCCACACCATGTGTACTAGCCTCCATAGGTACGCAAGTCTAGTAAATGGAGGCTATGTATCATTTTTTTGAAAGAGGCAAATGATGAGGCACTGCGAAGAGGGCCTCCTGATTTTTTAAATGGAGAATGTATGTCATTAAAATCCCCAAAGTAGAGACCAATGTTTGGGGTTAAACTACTAGAGCCCCCACATCTATCCAAAAAAGACCATAGTTTTTGTCTATCTGCCTTGTTTTTGGAGGACCATAAATGTATACCATCTTATACATGGTACCTTTATCCTGGAGCCAAAATTCATTAAGATGGGGAGATGATTGTTGATGTGGGAATAGATTCACTGAATCAGTCCAAAAACAGCAACTCCACCACTCAAACCCACATGAGAGTGCACAAAAAACTTATTATAACCAAGCTGGGCACCAATAGACAAAACATAGTCCTCAACATTTTTAGTCTTCGAGAGGAACATTAACTCATGCTTATATAGATGCTTGAGTTCAAAAAGTTGACGAATTGTCAAGGGGTTCCTTAAACTCTGACAATTCCAGTGGAAAATCTTCATTTATCTAGGGGTGGTTTCAGGGTAACCACCCTCCCCTTTGATTACTAGACGAACTAGCATCATCCAGTAAAGCTTGTTCAACCTTTCTCTTTAACCCGGTTTTAACATTTGATTTCATCTGGCTTATTGGTGAATCTTGTACGGGCTGGAGAGGGATTATGGTTGGGGGCAGAGGAGCATTAGTCTGTAAATCAGGGAAGGAGGCTTGATAGTTGTAGGTAATTGAGTGTCTCTATCAGGTGAAGGTATGGCAGGAACTATTGCATTGTCTATAGGAATATACTATGGCTGGTTGTCTTCAGCAGCTTGGGGACATTTTGAATCTTCATGAGCTAAATCCCCACATTTGAAGCAAAATTTTCGAAGTTTGTCATATCAGTAATTTATCAAGGTAGGGGAAACTTTTTGAAACTGAATGAACCGAGAGAAAATAAGCTTTGTAGAGGTTTTGATATGGATATGCGCCCAAGCTTCAGCCTCTTTACCATTTCGGGGTTCCTTCAGAAGTACATCATCAACATGCCCTATAAGATTTCCCAATTCACGAACCATGTCTTCATCTCTATAATCATCAGGGATGTGAAGGATTTGTACCCAGAAGGGTATAATCTTGAGATAGTCCTCGAATTGACGATTTCTCCATCGATCAACTATGACCATCCATTCTCGAAAAGACCATGGGACGGAATCGAGGACCTGAAGGAGTTAATGCTCTTTTTGGAAATAGAATTGCACAGTATACTCATCTAAGACCCGACTTTGCAATTTTCCTTCGAGTTTCCAGGCCTTCGGAAGGGTTTGTTTGAGAGCATGGATCCGTTGGTGAGTTTGATGCATGCATAAGACTACTAGGCTGAGACTATTTTCCCTTTCACAGCGTTGTTGGGCAGCTACATTGGGGTGGAAAGGGGCACGATCGGAGCCTAACGAAAGAATTTGGAAGTTAAGGCATAGATCATAAAACATTTGAGATAGCAAAGAGAGCAAATGGAGTAAGCTTATCTGAACAGAAAGAAGAGATGGAAGACTGCAGAATCACGGAGGAAGATCGTCGCATGCAAGCAAGAAACAGAGCTCTATTTAGAGAGAGACATGACTCCACTTAGAGAGAGAGATATCGAGTAATATCATATATGTATTATCTCGTTTCTAATATATAGTTTCTTCATTCTAGGAAAGATTCTTTTCACTCTGCTATACCAATTTTAATAAACAAGCAAGAAAGTCTTTAAAATAACAGAAGCACAAGTGTAATATTACTTTGAATATCCATAAAATCTTGATTATGAAAAATAATCTGATGTATTACTTTGCATCTCAATTCCGTTCACAAAGCGATGGTCCACCTAATTATATATTTGCTATTCTAATTGTATTTATCCGACCTCCATGTTCGTCTTGATCCATCGAATCACTAGAACCAGAACCAGACATTTGGTTGGTGTTTCTACTGGAAGAAGCATTCCTCAGTACAGAGAATCTGGTACAATTAATCAGAACATAACCAGGTTAAATGTTTCCATTATTACTCATGCTTTCTTTACATTCTACTTCCAGCAATATATGCTTATACATATACTCAGAGTAATAAAGAAACCATCATCATCATCATCAAATTGTTAGATTCAATTTCCACTGCAATAAAAGACTGAGCATCCTTAATGTTGCATTGATAGAAAATAAAAATAAAAAGTTAAAAGTTATCATTTTAGTTTACAATTCTGGTGGAATATGAACGTTTGCAAGTAAATTAAAGTAGAGTATTCATATATACGAGTATTGATCTTATATAAACAGATGCAAGGTACCGTTCTGATGCATCAATCAACTCTAATAATATATATATATATGAAAGCAAAAGAAAACGTTTTGTAACAAGAAGAAACATACTTGATGTTCTAATGCAGCAAAAATAAAAGCAATCCAATCATCAAAAATAAAAATACTGGACAAAAGAGATTAATCAAAGAAGCCGAATACGAAATTTACTACCAAAGAAGCAACAAGTATCTCTCTGTTTCGGATAATGAGAAAGAAAGCATCTCTATCACTATCAGGAACAATTTGTATGAGCAATCAATTAGTATCATAAGCTAGCTCAATGATCTAACTCTCTAGGACAGTGTTGGTAAATGTCATCTTTGGTTATCCAATAGAGTAAGAACAATGTAATGCTCTCTCATAGACATTTTTGGAGAAGTTGAAGATAATATACTCTATTCCATAGCTAAAGGTCCATCGGGCTATTGAAACTCATAGTTTAGTACAAACTGCTGAATTCCTAGCTAGTCACCCAAACAACATGCTTTGATAGATTTTACATGGAAGATTCAAAAGTAAGTCACAAGCCGACTCCAAAGATGAGCAAAACATCCCAATGGAAACATTCGAAGAACCAAGACATTCAAATTTGACCTGAAGCAATGGAGATTGCAGCCTAATTTGCTCCTGAAATGAGAGGTTTAGGTCTTGTCTTAAACAATATCTTTGTTCGTATAATCCCGACGACTTCCAATTCTGTCGCATCCGTATGCTTCTTCAAAACCAGCAATGGCTTCTTTAGAGTGACCTTTGAGCCAATCAGTTCATGGTAACCAACTGTCAAGGTGTAGGTTCCCTGAGAGGAATCTGAGTGGCAAAGACAACCGATCTGGAGATTCTGAAGAGAGCCTTGAAACGAAGGTTGAGTCTCGAAGATTCCTTGAAGTTCTACAATGGTCCACTCGCTACACTCATCTGCTCCACATCCACACTTCACTCGAATCTCCATCTCACTCCACTCCCGGCGTGGCGTTGTTCTGACCGAGATATGAGGATGATTTAAGAAGAGAAACAATAAAATTTGAAGAATGGGATTCCTGGAAGATCCAAGAAGACTAATGGGCTTTAACTTGGGCTTGTCTTATTTTCCGTAAATTCAAATTTATGATTGTTCAAATTCTCATTCTTATCTCAAAAGGTGTAACGACAGCCTAGAATATTCATTCCTATGCACTTTCGCGTAACTAGTGACCAATTGACGACACATCATCTCATTTTGTTTTCAACCAAAGCAAATCATTTATATCCTACATAAATCTATATATCCCTCAATTTCATTAAAGCATATGTACTTAATTATAAAATTAACTTCAAAAATTAAAGAAAATACACTAAATAAATTAATAATACTAAAGCGTTCGTAGATATTGCAATCTCGCTATCTGCAGTTTTGATTTAGCGATACGAAACAACGACACGGGGGAGCCTCCTTCTATGATTTCTCGACCTCCTCTGGCTCTCTTCTTCCACTCCAAAGCTACTCCGGCTCCGGTTTGGTCATCTGCTGCTGTTCAAGAAGACTCAAAACGTAGACCGAGTAAGTTCAAAGCTTTTCCCGGTTGAATGAGCTGGGAAACCTAATTAGAATGGATTTAAATATCACACATTGGTCTTGAAGTCCATTATGAATTCACTTGAGTAGGAGAATAGTTGCATTGTTTGATTTGTATTGCATGTAGATCTGAAAATTATTATGGGTACGAGAGGACAACTAGTGAAAATAGTATTACTGATAATTGTGGTATAACTAGTAATACTTGTACAACTGTAAAAGTTTCTGCATACGAATTAATTTTGTTGCGATGATTTATCTATGCATAATGGATAATATTCACCGGTTTTGGCAGGATATAATGAGCAACAATGTCATCATACACTTTAGATGCGAAGATAAAATGTATTGTTTAGTGTGGAAAAATGATATAGAGGAGATAAGGTCGAAAGTACGCATATGCAAAAAGCTCGCGCTAGACGAAAGTAATGTGAAATTGAAATTGAGTTACATTCCACAGTTGGTTGGGTGTGATGAAAAATTCTCGATTTATGATGATGAGGACCTTTGTGGTTATCTATGGTCCTTTGATAAGGAGAACCGTAGGTGGATTTTGTTTGTGGAGGTCATTAAAATGTCAGAACTTTTAGAACAACTTTCAAGAGCGGGAAAACTAAGTTCTTTAGGTATGAACTATGAGATGTTGCATTCGAATGATGGTGAAATCAAAGATGAAGAGCAAGCCATAACTTTATATGGTGGCAACAATGAAGTTTATAAACAATGCGAGGGCGGGGGGATAACGGCAATTGAGAAGATGGCAGAAAAAGTCAATGAAGGAGTAAATGTGGATGAGAATATTAATGGCAATGTGGATAATGATACGCAATACATAGAAATGTGTGATATACTCATAGATTTTCCACTTCTTGTGGAACCGATTCAGTTTATGTTGGAATGGAAAGACGGTCTTGATTTGTACAGATTTCAAGTTAACCATGGATTATCGGAATTGAGGATGAGGTTCGCCGCTTAAGGCGAAAAATGGACAAAATGCGTACAGAGATTGCTGAGCTCTAGAAGCATATTCCCCGTAACTGATATGTTGTTTGTCTATGATTTTTCGGATAAATTTTATGTATTAAGACTTATGATGTGTTAAATTTAATGCTAAGTTAAATTTTCTTTATTAGTATATCTACCAGTTTTCACAGTTTTTCCAATTTTCCTACTTTTCCCAATTTTCCGAATTTGGGCGCTAATAATAGGTTTTCAATTTTAGGCGGGCTCTCCTATAAAATTTAAAATATTGTCAAAAACATTGAAATTTTTTGGCGGGCTCTCTAAAAACTCAAAAAATAGATTTTGCATCTATAATTTCTTCTCTCCTCTCTCTCCCTCTTGCATCATTTATCTATCTCTATCACCTCTCTCACTCTTTTCCATCAAATTATATCAGACTCCCAACCGAACACAAAATGATTCCACTTGTTGTCCATGTGGACAACGAATCCAACCCGAGGTTTCTACTAATCTAAATGATAAGGATTTCATACCAGGTCGAAAGTACTGGACTTACAAGGATTTCAAGGTTATTTTGAAATTTTCTCATCTTTTCTCTAATTTTGTTCAATAAGTAAAACTGAGTGCAACTATGTCAAACCGACAAATTGATGGTTTCTACTTCCGTCAACATTGAGTTATCGAAATTGAGGATGAAGTTTGCCGCTTAAGACAGCAGATGGACGAAATGCTTACAGAGGTTGTTGAGCTCAAGAAGCTAATTTCCCGTGTATGAGATGAATTATAGAGATCTCTGAATTATGTTGCGTTAAGACCTATGTTATGTTTTGTTAAGAAGCTAATATCCAGTATTTCTAGTTTTCTCAGTTTTCCAAAAATTCCCAGTTTTCCCAGATTAACTAGTTTTACTACAAACCAACATCAACACAAGTTTTAGTTACAACAAAAAGCAACATAAGTTTAGATTTTAGTATAACACAAAAGCAACATCAGTTTTAGTACACACCAAAAGCAACATAAGTTTAAGCACAAAACAAAAGCAATATCTGTTTTATTTAAAACCAAAAGCAACATCAGTTAATTTCTTTGACCTCTTTGGCCTCTTCGTTGGCCTTGCCTCTTCCTCCACATCCACATTCCTATCATATAAGTGCTCATGAACATAAGCTTCTGCGACATCAAGTTTTGAGTCAAACTCTCTAAACTTTTCTCCAATCTTCTTCATCCGCTCTCCCATATCTTCCTTGAAGCTGTTAAAGAGTCTACCAGTTCATTCATTTTCACCGTCATCTCTGCTCCTTCATTAATGGCTCCTACCTCAGCTCCTATCTCCGTTACACCATTATCAGGGAGAGGGGCTTCTCGGGCAGCCACATCTTCCTCCAACATAACTTCAAACCTTACAACATCTCCACAATAAAACCTCTTCATGCAGCTCTCATCAATCACGTCATCCTTATCCATAATGTCCTCTGGTTCTGTAATCCTATCTAGTAGAGTTTCTTCCTCTTCGGTAACAGTCAAGATGTTCTCAATATCCTACAAAATAAATCACTCATGCATATCAAATACATAATAAACCACTAATGCATATCACATAATTTTTTAAGCAGACAACTAACCTTTGTATTACCAAGTTCCTTATTTATTTTTGATAGCTGAAATCCCTTCATTTCACCCCTCTTGAACTTTGATTTTCCCATCCTTGGACATGCTAGGTGTACGTCTTCAACCGAATCTATGAAGCTAACCCACAATTCCTTAATGGCCTCGAATGTTAAGAGCTACAAATGTTAAAAAATACGGGAAGTGTCTGTATCACATTGTCCATAAACACTACAATAGATGAAAAACTCATAAAATTTATTTAAAAGACTTACCTCTATTGGAATGCAGAAACCTGGATTTGGTCATATCCCATCTTCTTTCACATTCCCTCAAAAATGAGCCATAGTGTGAGAAATTTGTTTCAACATGTAATTAAAGGAAAATCTACCCAAAGGGAATGTGCTACATAAGGTGAGATCATCGACTGCTCTCAACAAGAATTTGTTCATGGAAGGGGCATCCTTACACTTGATAGGAAATACAAGACCAAAATCCTCAACCTATCACGAGAAGGTTGTATTCCCTCCTAAATCTTTGCTTTCACGTCTTGATGTCTTACTATACTAGTGCCAAAATATTTTTTCACAAAGTTCATGCCTTCGACTTTCTTGTAATTCATGGATAGTTTTTATAGTTCAATCCAGATATCAAAGCATGTTCCCTAATACCATAGCGTATGGGACAACCACTAACAACAAACCATACATCCTTTTTCCTTTTATATGCGTGCGGTTCTGAGAAGGAGCATCCACATGCCCATAAACTTTTGGTTTTTATCCTTTGGAATGTGGAATATGTGTTTGAATTGCCGATGGTTATCAAAGTAACTATTCTCTAGCCTATTCATGAGATAGTCTAATCCTTCTAGTGTTTTTAGTACTTCAGCAATATAACACCTTGTCGATAGCTTGATCTTCTTCTTGTACTTAGTTGGTGGAAAGTACATGCCTAACGGTTTTATATCACCATCATCATAATCCTACAAACAAACAACAAAAAATGAAAATGAGTTCTACTTACACTACAAAAAACTGAGGGTATTCTGACGTTCATTTGAGACGGAAAAATGTTGGTCACAATTAAAGACGTTTTTACATACGAATTTGTGACTAATATTTTTCTGTCACAATTTTGTTGTTATTTCGTCACTATATTGCATTAGAAGAAATTCGTGACTTAAGTAGTCACATATAGTAACGTAAATGTGACAGTAGTATGACAGTAACAAGTGTGAC
>OVBE01000558.1:0-48025 GCA_900406425.1 Iberis pinnata | reverse complement strand
TATTATATATTTCGGGTATTTTATTTTTTTCTTAGGGTAATTTTTATTTTTATTCGGGTAATCTTTGTATATTTGGGTACTTACAGGTAATTTCGTCTTAAATTTTTCGGGTATTTAGTTTCTCGGGGAATTTTTGTGTTTTCTAGTATTTTTTGGTATTGCGGGTCTGGAGATACCTGGAACCGACTTAGAACCAAAAAATTCGGGTAATTTTGTGTTTTCAGGTATTTTTTGGTATTGCGGGTCTGGAAATACCCGGAACCGACTTAGAACCAAAAATTTCGGATATTTTTTGGTATTTCGGGTTTGGAAATACCCGGAACCCACTTATAACCAAAAATTTTGGGTATTTTTTGGTATTTCGGGTCTGAAAATCCCGTAACCGATTTAGAACCAAAAATTTCGGGTAATTTCCGGTTCCTTTAACATAGAGTCGAACCGACACGGAACCGATAAGAACCGAACCAGAACCGAACTGGATATTTGAAAAGTATTCAATGGGTATTAGAATTCAGAAGCCGAAGAACCGGAACCAAATGTTTCCTACCTGGATCCGAACCGAATACCCGAAAACCTAACCCTAATTGTGGCAGACTTGGCCTCTTACAATTCATTAGTTAAGGAGCTCTATAGAGACTTGAAAGATCACTGGAACAGATAGATAACATCCGCTATTTGTTTTTGGTTGGATGTACGTATGGGTTATCATCGTATGTAATATCAACTTGATTCTGTTTTCAAAGTTTTCTTTTGTTACTAATCAGACATTGCATGTGCAGGCGATTTTGTCGACTTTGTCCTTTTGAAACTGGTACTGTTCTGGTGTTGTAGTCTATAATGTTTCGATTTGTAAGTTTAAATCCTTTTTATATTAGAAATTTTGGATAAGGCTTCAAATAGTAAATTAAAGAATCAAGGAAAAAATGAATATCATCTTTGTAAATGAAATTTGTGGTAAATTGCGGAATGAAATTCCTGTTTCTATGAGGATGCTTCGATGATCAATCTCTCATTTCTTCAATAGCTACAGCTCTTTTAATTTCCTTAACAACTTTCTTTATGAAATCCGCCTCAGAGCTGCAAGGTAAGTAAAGCAGGTCAGTAGTGAATCAGTGAGGCCTTATATTTTGATATGTAATCTATTTTGTTACCTTTGGCTGCCTAATGTCAAGCCTATCTTGTTTGAAATAGACTTTAAAGCTTCCTTCCATTTCTTGATTTGTTCACCACTTGAAGTTTTAGCCAGTCTCCAAAAGTGACGACCAAACTTAGCCGTTTGGTATCTCACAGAATGCCTTCACCTTGAAGAAGATGGGAACTACAAGCAGTTTACGTTAATCGGCTCTTTTCTTTATCCTCGCAAGCTCGTTCAGACACCAAGGAGACTCAGTGTACCTTTTGGAGAAAATAGTAAGAGCTACACTAGACTGATGGATCCTAGCAAAAAGATGTTTCAAGTCTTTACCCTTTTGCTCGTCTTTGTCAATGAAGAAGTTGATGCTATGTCATTTAAAAGAGTGAACAAGGTGGCTCACGAAATTGCATCGTAGCTCCTCTCCGCGGAAGTTGGTGAACACTTGGACATTTCTATTACTCTTTCTCATGTTAGTTACATTTAAAATGTGAGCATAGAAATGCGAAGATAAGTTGCTGGCTTTTATAGAGATAATAGGTTGACCGTATGTACTTACAAAACAAACAAAGAATAGAATATAGAAATGACGAAAGAAGGTGCATGTGGCACGATGTTATAACTTATGACATCACTATATACTATAATTAGTTTCCATAACTACATATATTTTTGTACGTCAATCCAGACAGATGCGGAGTGGAATTGGTTTTGTTCGAGTATGTAGATTTCCGGATTACGTGGATTATGAATCATGTCACTACAGGACTATTAGATCCCACTGAATAGATTACCAAAAGGCCGGGTGCAACTAATTCATGAATTACGATAAAGGGATCTTTTATTTTATTTTTATACTGAGATACTTATTGCAAATTACAGGCTTTGGAAGTGGCCGAAAATAATGGTAAAAGCTTGTCTCACACTTCCGTACCTATTCTTCGCAGTCTGCAAAACTACATTAGTCTGTAATATTTGATTGATAAGTCTAAAAGTACCGCAAGATAAGTTTCTCCTTAAACGAGACTTGGATATTTATGCATAAGGGAAGAACAACTACATACATCTAAATGTACGAGACCGTCTTAATTTTAGGATTAATAACTAGTCCTCAAAGCCAGAATTTTTGTGGAGGAAGAGCTAGAGTTCCCATGGGATCCATTGGTTGGCTTGGACGAAGATATATCTGCAGAGAAACTTAATCAAGCAATGACTAAATTCCCTAGTTAATTAAATAGGAATCCAAAATACTTTTAGATTTGGGTAGGGTTGATCCTTGAAAATACTAAAATCATCCTTACACAGCAACATTAAAGGAGAAAAGGACCAAAGGGAAAGAGAGGTTACAAGTTAACAACATAGTAGAGTCATAAGTCACCTTTTTTTTTCTTAAATCACTAGTGAAAGTAAGGAGGAGGAGGATGAGCCTGGTACTGGTAGCAGTTTCCATAGAAGTTACCGTGAGTAGTCGCAGGACTGAATGTGTAAGTTTGAGGAGGAGCTTGTGCTGCCATCATTGAACCACCAAGGAATGGTCTGTTGTCATACACATACTGCGGATACCTTTCAGGGACGATTCTACCATATCCTGTTTTGTCACTGACTCGGGGTTGAGCTGCACCACGTGGTCTCTTTGTCTGAGGCTTTGTGTGTTCTGTTACTCTCTTTTTCTCTGCTTTGGCCTTCTCCAGCTCCAGAATCCGTTTGTGAAGTGGCTCAACTGGGTATTGTTCCTCCAGGTTATGCTCTTCGATACACTTAATCACGCCTTTAAACCCTGAAAGCTCCCGCTCATTGAACTCATCCTACATTCGCCACACATAAAGCATGTACAACAATCAGAGCCTGAACCTCCATCAGCAACTAAATATCATCATCAAGGTAAGGAACACTTGCCTGAACAGCAGGAGATGCATTGCCAGGTCCGGCTTGGGAGGAAGATCTCCCTGCCTCGGTCAAGTAAGATTTCAGTAACGAGACAGGTGGGAACTGTTCTGTGAGTCCAAACGCAAATGCCAAGTTAACCGCATCAATCTGTTTTCCACTGTTTACGAGAACTTCAATCACACCTGGAATCAAAGCAATGATGAAGATAAAGAATTCCGATCTACGCTAAAACAGTAACATCGTTCAAATCTATGTCATATTCAAACCAAAACTCCATGACATATAAAATAATCAGCAATATCCTTAAGATTAGTAAACAAACCAGGCATTTTTTCCGATAATCCAAGAGAACGGCACAACTCAGCTGCTTGACGGCGACGTGAAACCATGGGGATCAGCTTTGAGAGTTCGTCTTCTTTAAAGTGGGAAACAATACCAAAAGTTGCCAGTAGTTGCAGGAATGCATGAGCTTCCAGAGAATTACCATTGCAAGCATCCATGTCAAGAGTTTTCAGTAGTGGATTCCATCCTTGTGCAATGGTTTTTGCTCTATGTTTAACACTTTCTGGGAGAACAGCAGCAAGAGAGTTGGGGTCCAGACCAGATAGCAGTATGCTAAGGCACTCCATCAACATGATACAAGTCCTGCGCATGCCCAAGAGGTTAGCGTCTTTTTTCCCATCAGCAGTTGGTGCATCCATTGGGTAAAACCCTTCCAAAGAGTCCAACACTAGGCTGGCTGGGTTCACTGCAGCCTTGAGCGCCATAGGAATTTCCTCCTTTAGTGATGCAAGGTTCTTGCGGTTATCTGATACAAACTTATGGAGCCCTGTTGAATCCATATCCCCACACAGTTTCAGTAACTGTGGATAAGCCTTCACCTCAAAATTTCCCATCACAGGTATAATCTGAACATCTTGCACAGTACCATCCGTATTATCATCAGTAACACTATCAGTAGCGAATGCATTGGGTGGTGAATCTCCTATAGCATTTTTTGCCTCATGTTCACCAACAGACGCTATACAGATGGGAGCATCCTTGTACTTATCCAGGGCAGTGTTAATAGCAAACATAGCAGCGTCTCTCTTCTTCTGAAGCCTGTCTAGCGATGCCTTCTCCTTGGCCTCAACAGCTGCTTTCTTCTTTTCCAACAGTTCTTGGGCTTTCCTTGTTTTGGTTTCGTACTCTTTTTCTTGATCTTCAAGTTCATGAAACCGTCTTTTCAAGGACTTATCAAGCCCATGAAAATGCTCCTCAATTTCCTTCCACTTAAGATTAAGTGTTACGGCACGCTGGCTTTCAAGTTCAGCAAAGGCCTTCTGAAGCTGGTGAATCTTGGACGATGTAGAGTCCATAAGCGATGCAATTGACCGGGTATCCTCCATCAGGAATGAGCTTAAGAAAGTGAAAATTATCATATTACATTCACTTTATCATATAGAATAATAAACTATCCACACAGATGAAAAAAATAAAAATTCAGACACCAAAAGCTTACCAATTCAGACAAATCCAATCTCCCAGCTGCCACTAGAGCTCTAATTTATCCCAATTCCTGCTCAACAAAGAATTACAAATTATATTATCAAGACTATCACTGAATCAGGATTCCAATGGCATCTTCAATCACGAAAACTAATAAATTTCTACAGATTCAAGAAAATACATATCTCTAGAACTAATCGGAAAAGCTTAAGCAAAACTAAGCTGAATCAATATGATAATTACGAGAAAGAGTAAATTAAGAAATGGGGCAGGAAAAACAAGCTGATTCAATGAATCACTAACTCAAGCCATCTACGAAGTGCTCTTCGATAGCAAAATTCAAAGTCATAGAAGCATCTTTATGGCTTAAACTAACTATTATCGAAGAAATTAGTAAACCCTAGCTACAGTAGAAACAAAAGGGAAAAAAACGAAGACGAAACAGAGAGAGAGAGAGAGAAAGAGAAAACATACTTACCAGAAAAATCAGAAGAGGTAAGAAAATCTTCAAGAAGCACCTGAAGATCGTAGATCCATGTTTTGAGCGATCGAGAATTTTTGGGTTGTGCGAGAGAGAAATGGAGAGCGAAATCCCTAAAAGGTAAGTGAGGAAGCAAAAAAGAGGAAAGTTAGAAGAGAGGCAAAAGCAAAGTGAATTATATAACAGACACTTTTCTTCGTTGGCTTTTTTTTTATATATTTAAACTAATAAGTGGAAACTGGAAAGCGAGAGAGAGTAGAGTGGCGCGGTGGCTCGTTGTGCACCACTGGCTCGACGAGGCGATGGAGTGGCTCGACGAATGAATTGAAATCAATCAAAGATATTTTTTTAAAAAGTTGTCACGTGAGTTATCTGTCCTTCCACTTCCTTGTAATTTACTCTTTACCTCTTCTTTTCGCCAATTGGTATGGTATCTACACCCTCTCTATGTTTGTCTTGTATATATACTTTTCTTTTTTTGTTTGTCTACGAAAAAACATCTAAATTTTTCGTTAAAAATAAAACATCTTCCAAAGGGCTTGAACATGATCCAAGCATTAGAGATACATTACCACTAGGCCATTAATGAATCGGGTATTTTTTTGTTTCTTTACATAAAACACCATGTTATTAAATTTAAGGCAACAAATTCTTGTAAAGATTGCTATTTAGAAATTTTAAAAATGCCCATGTGACATTTATTTCATACTAAAATACATTTCAGCACCTTTTCAAAAGCAAATCTAGATCTACTTTTGTTGAAGGCGGTGGCGTAGCGTCGTGCCGCCCTAAGTTTTGTCTACCTCTTGGTTTCTTTTGTAGTTTTAGGCTTGGGTGTCTTAGTGGTCTTATGTGGGTTCATCATTCTCTCAACCGTTCTCATCTCCTTCTTAGTCATGATCCATTTCAGGGTGTTTCTCCCAAGCTTAGGGTGTCTCCGTCTTCTTTCTGGTTTAGTATCTACAGTTAGCTTCGACATCAGTATCTCTTTGCCGAGTTCGTCTATCTGGTGGGTCTTGGTGAGTTTCAAGTTGGATGTTTTCTCCTTTGGGTTGTTGATCGACTCAATATAACGTCTTTAGCCTAGTATTTTAAGAATTATTTATTTATATTTTACATATTTTTGTAGGTTCTTAAGCATGTTGGTCCCAACTTAACGGTTTTGGCATTTTAGAGTTTAAGATATGCATTTGTACATGTTTTGAGTCCTTTGTGCCTGAGTTTGGACATATGAGAATCAATGATGTTTAGGAGAGTTAAAACGTGATCAAAGGAACAAAAAGATGAAGAAGTAAAGCAACCTGAGAACTATACCGGTGGTGTAAACCACTTGTTTGAATAAGAAGATTTTCTTGGGGCTATTAGAGATTTACACCAGCGGTCTAAAACGCTGATTTGAAGAATGTGTTTTCTTTTTCCAGGAGCTACTAGCGTTCTGGGCCAACGATCCAGACCGTCGATTTTCACTTTTCGGGTACACTACTATATATATATGAAAAAACTAATTTTATTACACAAGACCTCATTTTTTAGCCATCTTATTTTCCATACACGTTTTAGAGTGCTTATCTTCTTTTTCATGAGATACTTCAGAATTCTTGTCCAAATCTCTCATTTAGGTCTTTGAATACTTAAGTTTATGCAATTAATCATGTTTTTCTACATCAATTCATCATGTTTTTCTTATTTGATTGAATTTTGTGTTTTCATTGTACATTGTTCTTGTTTTCTTCAAATCTATGGATTTGTAATGGTTGAACTGGAATCGAAAGAAAAATTCATGATTCTAAAGAATCTCTCATACGAAAGGTGTTTGTCAATATTCCACGACAAATAAATTTATGAGTCACTCAATTCCTAGCCAAGGAAATTAGTTAATTGGGATGTTTGATAGGTTATACAACTTAATCTTTATGCGTGTTAGACTTGCAGATGTATATAAGGGACATATTGTAACATCCTCGAACTTCCTAAGTTCGATGATCCGAGCCATTCGAGCCAAAAAATTAGCCTGGGTTTGGGTTAAGGAAAACTGGTTTTAAAAGAGGGAATTCGAAGGTCGGACTTAGCTAGGAAGAATGGAATATTCAAATGGCTAAGTAAAGTCGCGGGCTAGCTCATTGGCCTGGGTTCAGCTCAAGGAAGCCGAACAATTGAGCTAAGGCAGCTAGATGAGCTAAGTTAAAGATCAGCTTAGCTCAGTTCAGCTCAGGTCAGCTACAGCTAGCTTAGGTCAGCTGGCCCAGCTAAGTGAACTGGACACTAGCTGGGCAGTTGGGCCGAGCTGGGCAGTTATAGGCGGTTGGGCGGTTATGACAACTCACACATGTTCAGGCCAATCGCGCCAGTTCGAACAGGCGCAAGTGACTTGGCGGTTTTGGGCGGTTTACGGGCCAAAACTCTATAAATAGAGAGTTTTAGTCCCATTTCCGCGCATGCACAAACACCAAAAATCTCTAAAAATCGACTAAGGCAAATCAGTGCGGTTTAAGAGCGAAAGTTAGGGGAGATCGAATATTCGGACGGGAAGATCGTGAATCTATCAGTCCGAGTGGAAAAATGGCGGGTTCAGTGCAGAATTCACCGATAAAGACTAAGGTGAGTGCAATATGACAGCGGCTTCGGCCAAGGCTCCATCTCTTAGCCAAACTGGCGATTCTGTCACTTCAAACGGCTAAGTCCGTGTGTGAGGAACTGTTCGAATGGTCATACGCAATTCATTTCTTAGGCTTGGTCGCATGGTCACATACTTTCATTGAAATCGATAGAACAACAGAAATATGTGGGTCTCGGGATAATCTGTTGAACCGAACTCAAGGTGAGGCAGATGGGACTAGTTGTTGGGGAACGTGTGATTTCGCCATAACTTACCCATTCCGGCCAAGATCCTTGGTTGGATCAATGGACTGTCTAGAAATTCGGAAATGTGCTTGATTAAACTAAAACGAACTAAAACTTAACTTAAACGATTAAGGCAATCTAAATTGCCTCACTAAGTATGTTGGATTACTTATGCCTCTTTATGTTTCAGGGACTAAAGGGGATTTCGGGAAAGAAGTGGCTTAGCGCGGGACTGAAGGTCGGAAGGAAGAGTTGTGTACAAGACTGGGTAGATTGTAGGATATTTACGTTAACTTGTCATAGACTTTTATAGCGAATTGAACAAGTTGTATTGAATCCTATTTAATATTAATAAAATCACTCTTTACTTCAATGCATCATTTAGTCTTAGTTTTGCCTTAAGGCTTAATAAAAATATCGAACCTCACATAAATTTGACATAAAAATGGTTAAGGCTTAAAAACGGACTGATTGGTCGAGTCACTTAGTAATTTTGGCGTGAAATGGCTGTCCGCGGACTTAGTGTTCGGGATGGGGTGTTTCAAGTTGGTATCAGAGCATGCTTGGTCTTAGGACAAGTAAATTTTGGGTTATGGGGTATACCACTCGACTGGCTGCAAGTCTCGCGAATGTGTTTTGCTTTCTTGCAGGACGAGAAATGAAAAGTTGGATTAATCGAACTTTAATTTTCTGCAGAGTAAGAGTCATAAGACTGGGAAAAGCAATAAAGATAAGAATGCGGATCAAAGCGGAACATGCTTGGAGAAAACTGGTCTGGTCGGTCCTGTGATCGGAAACCAGGTTGTGGGAACCCAGGTTATGGGTAACAAGGATAAGACTAAGGTCGCGGGTGATAATGAGGAAGTTGCTGAGACCTCAACCGCGACAAAGCAGAACTCGAAAGAGGATGGGGAAGTGAACTGTCGGGATGCTCCAACTAACCAAGTGATTTGAGAAGCCTTGCAAGACATGGCTGCAAAGTTGGAGCAGTTCGGCCGTTTATTACCACCGGTTGTGAAACCTGTCGGATCCTCGGGAGGAATCCCTATTGTCATCCCAATAGGTGAGACCGTGCTTGGTGATATGACTGGGGTGGTAGAAGTAGTCCCCCTAAAGTCCACTAAGAGAAGGGAGAAGGTGAATTACTTGAGTGTGCTAGAGCACGTCTCGAAGTTGGGAACTAAGCATTTTCGGGGAAGTGCAAATCCGATTGAAGCGGATGAATGGAAGAGTAGACTGATAAGAAACTTCAGTTCAACTCGGTGTCCTTCTGACTTCCGGAAGGACATAGCGGTCCACTTCCTGGAAGGGGATGCGCATAACTGGTGGTTGGCCGTAGAGAAGCGCATGGGTGAAAAGGAGATCACTTTTGCAGACTTTAATGCGGAATTCAACCGCAAGTACTTCCCGGCAGAAGCTTGGGACAGGATTGAGGGAGCATTTCTGGACTTGGTTCAGGGCAGCAAATCAGTCTGGGAGTACGAGGAGGAGTTTAATCGCCTTAGGCGATATGTGGGAAGAGAGCTGGAAGATAAGCAGACTCAACTACGTCGATTCATTCGCGGGCTTAGGGTGGAACTTCTCATTCATTGCTCAGTTCACACCTTTAGCTCGGTGTCTGACTTGGTGGAAAGGGCTGCGATGATAGAATCAGATCTCGAGGAGGAGAAGAAGCTAGCTCGTGCTAAGAGTTAGGCTAAGCCGGTTGGGAATAACCAGACCGGGATTAAGAGGGTGAAGTCCGATGATCTTGGTCAAAGGACTGTTAAGCGCATCGAGTGCAGAACATGCGGAAGAACGCATGGCGGGATATGCTGGAAGGCATCAGGTGCATGCCTAAGGTGCAGAAATCTGGACCACAAAATCTCGGAATGTCCATGGAGAGACCAAGGGCCAAGAATGAATGATACAACCGGGACTTGCTACCATTACGGAAAGGCTGGACATCTCAAGAGAGATTGTCCCAAGCTGCAAGTGGAAAGGCAAGTGGGCCAGAAAGGGGGACGTAGAGGAATAGAGCTTCCGCAAGCTAAAAGACAAGCGGCAGCACCTCGCGTTTATGAGCTGTCCAAGGAGACAGATGAGCCAGGAAGCTTCAGTGCAATCACAGGTACTCACTGAGCCAAACTGGTTGTATTACTACATGCATTTGTTGCATAGTCTGCATGCATTTGTTGCATGGTCTGCATGCGTTAGTTGCATGGTCTGCATGTCTTAAGGCATGGTCTGGTGCATGTGTTGCATGTACTGCATGCATTTGTTGCATGGTTAATATGCATTTGTTGCATAGTCTGGTGCATGTGTTGCACATACTGCATGCATTTGTTGCATGGTCTATATGCATTTGATGCATAGTCTGAGTGCCAGTAAGGCACTGTCTGCATGCATGGTCTTGCATGGAGTGTACAAGGGACTTACCATTCTGCGTGAATGTGTAGGGACCTTTGAGATTGGGGGTGTCTTAACACACACCATATTCGACTCGAGGCCACGCATAGTTTCGTGAGCCCGGTGATGGTTGGGAAAGGCTTGTTCTAAAAGGAACAAGGAGGAAAATTGGGGATCGTAAGGGCGGCTGAGGGACATGTGATGTTCACATTAGGCCAGGTCCGCGAGATTCCAGTCAAAGTGGGGAATGTGGACATGCCAGCCGACTTGATCATTGTCCCGCTTGATAAGTATGAGGTGATCTTGGGGATGGATTGGATGTCTAAACATAAGGCCACTTTGGAATGTCACAAAGGCAGAGTCTGGTTTGAAAGGGAAGACGGATGGTTGGAATTCCAAGGGATCAAGCCAACATATGGGAACTTAGTTGTATCAGTACTCCAAGCTGAAAGGATGCTGGAAAAGGGTTGTGAAGCCTACTTGGCCACAATCATTGTACCGGAAGTGGGGGAAAGAAGTGGAACTTAAAGATATTCCGGTTGCCAATGAGTTTGAGGATGTGTTTCAAGCCTTAACAGGTTTACCCCCGGATAGGTCGGATCCGTTCACAATAGATTTGGAACCAGGAACCGCACCACTCTCGAAGGCTCCTTATAGAATGGCTCCTGCGAAAATGGCAGAGCTGAAGAAGCAGTTGGATGAACTGCTGGAAAAGGGATTCATAAGGCCAAGTAGTTCGCCTTGGGGATCGCATGTGTTGTTTGTGAAGAAGAGAGATGGAAGTTTCAGGATGTGCATCGATTATCGAGGGTTGAACCGGGTGAGTGTTAAGAACAAGTACCCATTGCCTCGGATAGATGATTTGCTGGATCAACTCAAAGGTGCCACCTGTTTCTCCAAGATTGACTTGGCTTTGGGATATCATCAAATCCCGATAGACCCAAGTGATGTGCGGAAGACAACATTCCGCACAAGGTACGGCCATTATGAATTTGTTGTGATGCCCTTCGGGCTAACAAATGCCCCAGCTGCATTCATGAAGATGATGAATGGGATTTTTCGAGAATACTTGGACGAATTTGTGATTATCTTCATAGATGATATCCTAGTATACTCGAAGGATCAAGAAAAGCATCAAGGTCACTTAAGGGCTGTTTTGGAAAAGTTGCGAGAACATAAGCTTTATACCAAGCTAAGCAAGTGTAGCTTTTGGCAAAGGAACATCGGGTTCTTGGGTCATATTGTCTCGGAACAGGGAGTTTCCGTAGACCCAAAAAAGATCAGTGCGATCAAGACTTGGCCGAGACCCAAAAATGCCTCGGAAATCAGAAGTTTCCTTGGACTGGCTGGCTATTACCGTAAGTTTGTTAAAGGATTTGCGAGCAAGGCGCAGCCACTGACCTGCTTGACGGGATAAAACGTCAAGTATGTGTGGTCAGATCAGTGTGAGGAATGCTTCTTGAAGCTTAAGGAGATGCTGACTAGTGCACCAATACTAGCTTTGCATGAGCCAGGCGAGCCATATGTGGTGTACACGGATGCATCAATTTCATGACTGGGTTGTGTGTTGATGCAAGGAGACAAGGTCATTGCCTATCCATCAAGACAGTTGCGCAAGCATGAAGGGAATTATCCCACTCATGACTTGGAGATGGATGCGGTTGTGTTCGCGTTGAAAATATGGCGATCATACTTGTATGGAGCCAAGGTGAAAATTTTCACGGACCACAAAAGCCTAAAGTACATCTTCACCCAGCCTGAACTGAACCTTCGGAAAAGAAGGTGGATGCAGTTTGTTGCAAATTATGATCAGGACATAGCCATTCATCCAGGAAAAGCCAACTTGGTGGCTGATGCACTAAGTAGAAGACGGGCAGATGTAAATGCCCAAAGGGAAACTGGCAAACTAAAACAGATGGTCTGGAGTTTGCATCTTGATGCAATCATCGCGGATCAGGAACCTTTAGGCTTAAGTGTTGCGGACAAGGCAAACTTGCTTACAAGGATTCGGATTGCCCAAGAAAGTGATGAAGATCTCAAGAAGGCTATGGGCAATACGAAGACTGAGTACCATACTTCGAATAATGGGACCATTGTGGTGAATGGTCGGGTCTGTGTGCCTAACGTGAAAGAACTTAAGGATGAAATCATTAAGGAAGCCCATCTGTCCAAATTTTCGATTCATCCAGGCATGAACAAGATGTACCTGGACCTAAAGCGGTACTATCACTGGGTTGGGATGAAAAGGGATGTGGCTGCTTGGGTATCGAAGTGTTCATCCTGCCAACTGATCAAGGCAGAACATCAAGTTCCAAGCGGCTTGATGCAAAACCTACCCATCCCAGAGTGGAAGTGGGATCACGTTACAATGGACTTTGTAATGGGTTTTCCTAGGACTAAGTCTAAGCGGGATGCAATCTGGGTGGTGGTGGACAGAGTGACTAAATCTGCACACTTTATAGCCATCAAAACAACTAATGGTGCTAAAGTGATTGCTAGCAAGTACATAGACGAGATCGTGAGACTTCATGGGATTCCAGCAAGCATTGTTTCGGATAGAGATTCGAAATTCACATCTCATTTCTGGAAGGCTTTTCAAAAAGCCTTAGGAACGAGAGTGAACATGAGTACCACATATCATCCACAAACTGATGGGCAGTCGGAAAGGACTATCCAAACGTTGGAGGATATGTTGCGGGCTTGCGTGCTGGACTGGGGTGGTTCGTGGGAGAAGTACTTGCCTTTGGCGGAATTCCCTTACAACAACAGTTTCCAAGCAAGTATTGAAATGTCCCCTTACGAAGCCTTGTATGGACGGCCTTGCAGAACGCTGTTATGCTGGACCCAAGTGGGGGAGAAAAGTCTGATGGGTCCAGAAATTATGGAAGAAACCACGGAAAGGATAAAATTCCTAAGGATCAAAATGAAAGAAGCGCAAGATAGGCAGAAGAGTTATGCAGACAAGCGCAGGAAGGACATTGAATTTTAAGTAGGCGAGTTAATCTACTTGAAAATGATAACCTTCAAAGGAAGGGCCAGAATTTCCGCAAGTGGGAAGTTAAGCCCAAGATACTTACGACCTTTCCAGATTCTAGAACGGATTGGAGCAGTCGCATACAAGTTGAACTTGCCTGCGGAAATGGAAGCATTTCACAATGTATTCCATGTATCGCAGTTAATGAAATGCTTGGGCGAACAAGATAAGGTGGCCACAAAAACGCCAAAAGACTTAAGGCGAAATTTGACTGTGGAAGCTAAACCTGTTCGGAATGTGGACCAGGAGAAAGGTAGTTCGAATGGTTAAAGTGGTTTGGGATCTTGATGGAACCGAAGAGGGAACATGGGAAACAGAAACTAGAATGAAGGTTGAATTTCCAGAATGGTTTGAAGAGAATGATGCTTGAAGCCCTATGGGGATGGTTGGTTGTATGGCTAAGGAACAAAAAGGTAGGGTATGGGTCATTCAACCAGAAGAAGTCGGGACTTGGATTCGAGGACGAATCCATTGCAAGTGGGGGAGACTTGTAACATCCCACAACTTCCTAAGTTCGATGATCCGAGCCATTCGAGCCAAAAACTTAGCCTTGGGTTTGGGTTAAGTAAAACTGGTTTTGAAAGAGGTAATTCGAAGGTCGGACTTAGCCAGGAAGAATGGAATGTTCAAATGGCTAAGTAAAGTCGCGGGCTAGCTCATTGGCCCGGGTTCAGCTCAAGGAATCCGAACAATTGAGCTAAGGCTGCTAGATGAGCTAATTAAAGCTCAGCTTAGCTCAGTTTAGCTCAGGTCAGCTCAAGCTAGCTTAGGTCAGCTGGCCCAGCTAAGTGAACTGGACACTAGCTGAGCAGTTGGGTCGAGCTGGGCAGTTATAGGCGGTTGGGCGGTTATGCCAACTCGCACCTGTTCGGGCCAATCGCGCCAGTTTGAACAAGCACAAGTGGCTTGGCGGTTTTGGGCGGTTTTTGGGCCAAAACTCTATAAATAGAGAGCTTTAGTCTCATTTCCGCGCATGCACAAACACCAAAAATCTCTAAAAATCGACTAAGGCAAATCAGTGTGGTTTAAGGGCGAAAGTTAGGGGAGATCGGATATTCGGACGAGAAGATCATGAATCTATCAGTCCAAGTGGAAAGATGGCGGGTTCAGTGCAGAATTCACCGATAAAGACTAAGGTGAGTGCAATCGGACCGCGGCTTCAGGCAAGGCTCCATCTCTTAACCAAACCGGCAATTCTGTCACTTCAAACGGCTAAGTCCGTGAGTGAGGAACCGTTCGGATGGTCATGCGCAATTCATTTCTTAGGCTTGGTCGCATGGTCACATACTTTCATTGAAATCGATAGAACAACGGAAAGATGTGGGTTTCGGGATAATCTGTTGAACCGAACTCAAGGTGGGGCGGATGGGACTAGTTGCTGGGGAACGGGTGATTCCGCCAGAACTTACCCAGTCCGGCCAAGATCCTTGGTTGGATCAATCGACTGTCTGGAAATTCGGAAATGTGCTTGATTAAACTAAAACGGACTAAAACTTAACAAAAACGATTAAGGCAATCTAAATTGCCTCACTAAGTATGTTGGATTACTTAGGCCTCTTTCTGTTTCAGGGACTAAAGGGGATTTCGGGAAAGAAGTGGCTTAGCGCAAGACTGAAGGCTGGAAGGAAAAGTGGTGTACAAGACTGGGTAGATTGTAGGATCTTTACGTTAACTTGTCATAGACTTTTATAGCGAATTGAACAAGTTGTATTGAATCCTATCTAATATTAATAAAATCACTCTTTACTTTAATGCATCATTTAGTCTCGGTTTTGCCTTAAGGCTTAATAAAAATATCGAACCTCACATAAATTTGACATAAAAATGGTTAAGGCTTAAAAACGGACTGATTGGCCGAGTCACTTAGTGATTTTGGCGTGAAATGGCTGTCCGCGGACTTAGTGTTCGGGATGGGGTGTTTCAAGTTGGTATCCCTTAAATGTGTTCTATTACATGGTTAAATGATGAGATAGTGCTCTAAACTTGTTTATTGATTTATTTACATAAATTATTTTGTGGTTGTGACCTGTATACAATTACTTTCGTTTTATTATTTTAAAATTTTTAAAAATTAAATATTGCTTATTTTAGTTTGAATGCAAATTCCAGATGTAATCATTTTTAATTGCAAAGACTTCTTAATACTTTTCTATTTTATTTATCACTTTTTATTTAGATTATAACATGACAACCAAAATCTTTATAATTGTTCTAGATAATTTTATTTCTTTTATTGGATTTATTGGGATATTATTTTTTCCTTGTAAAATTTGATACCCCATATGCTACACTTGATCATCATTGATGGGTGATATTCAACACGTATTAGTCTTCCCAAGGTTTTAACCAAAAGACATAAAAAAAATTTATGTCAAATGGCGTCATTTTAGTACCAATAGATTCAAAGTAATTATCTTATACTAGATTCATATTATCTTTCAAATTGGCGATCTAAACCGAAATTATATAGCACTATATATAAGCAAAAAGGTAATCAGATTTTCATTTTTAGTTTTAATTTTAAAGTTTAGTTTTGGTTTTAAAATTTTATTGTTATTTTACGTTTTAAGTTAATAATTTGCTAATTATTTTTAAGTATCATTTGTGTAGTTTATGCAATGGAGAAGTTAAGGAAACGAAAATATATTCCAAGCAACCGATATTCAAAAATTAGCACGAAAAAATGCCAAAAAGAAAAGAGAAAGACAACAACAACAAAGAATGAATCAAATCAAGAAAGAGGATCTAATCTATTTTGAAAATCAATTGATTCATCAACAACAACTACATAAATGTAATCCTATCATCCAAAAATTTATGTCAATAAAAAAACCTCAAGTACAAGAAGGACCAATAGCAGGATCCAATGCCTTTCAAGCGGTTATGAGATTTTCCGCTGACATATATGTTGTAGAGGCTATATCAATATGAGAAAACAATTGTGGTAATGAGTTAAAATGTTGAGTATAATTTTGATGGGGAGATTATACACGTCCTTTAGATGCATAAGTATGGTGTATTTCAGTCTATATATCTAGAATTTTCAAATAAGAAACAAATAGTGTATATCAAATTATGTACATATGGAGTCAGCCCCTTTGGAAAGCATGGTAGAATTTATTTTTTCTGATAAGTCATCATGACACCTTACAATTTTTCGTCATCTTTGTGCACGCGATGAGTGTTTATGTTTATGTGGTTATCGGATTTCAGGATTCCTTTAAACGCTGTTACTAAGCTTTTTGTGATAACAAATCAACTATCTACATTGGCACAAATCTGGTGCTCCATGAACATACCAAACATGTCGAAATTGATTTTCATACTGTAAGGGATCATATTCTGAATGGAACTATCAAGGCTTTACATGTTTCAAGTATTTATCAGCTTGTTGATATTTTAACAAAGCCATTGCACTCAGGTACATTCAACTCATTGTTATCACGTATGTCTTTGTCAAACCTTTTCAATCCTCCATACGGTCCAGATTGAAGGTTTGCGGGGGTGTATAATGTTTACAAGTCATGGTGACTAATTAAGCATATGTTAGCATTTAGATACAACTTATGTTATTATAGAGAAGTGACCGTATATATTGAAACAATGTATTTTACAGTTGAGTTAACGAGAATGAATAACAAACATCTTATTCCTCTTTGATCTAAATCTTGAGCTCTTTCTTCTTTTTTCTTTGTGTTCTTGATCTTTGTTACCGTGAGAGCATAACCTCTTCCACACTAATCTTAATCGAAATTTATGAAAATAACAAGTGTTTTCTTTATTGATAAGTTCTTTGTTTATAAAGAGCTCTCTCTCTCTCTCAAGAGTTTTTTACAAATGATTTTAGAGCCCTTCCTATGAGTTCCCCTCCACATATTTATATTCTCCATCGCATTAATGGGCTCTCATTAATGACATTTGATGCGCCGATTCCTTTTTGAATTTCCCCCGTAGCAGCAAATTTTTCCATTAAATTTCCGCGATTTCCAGAAGTCAATGCGCTCCAGGTTGACTCTCTTTTGCGTGCTTTCTATAGGTTTAGCTCTCATGATGGGCTCAGTTCCCCTAATGTGCTCAGCTATTCGAAATGGGCTTATCTCTCCAAGGGGCTCATCTCTCCTAACATGCTCTTCTAATGGGTTCAGCTCTTCCGATGGGCTCAGCTCCCCTTATGGGCTCAGCTCTCAGAAATATGCTCGAAAAGCCCAGTGACAAGGTGAGTCGGGTGAAACTCCGAAGACTCGAACCGAGTGAGTTTATACTCCCACATTTTTCCTCCAATCTTGTAATGGAAGTTTCTATTACATGATTTCAATCGGTATGTGATTAGAGCTATCTGGTCAATTCCCATAAATTAGGATCTTCTATAAATCATATCATCCGAGTGAGAATAAAAGCGCCTTAATTTCTTACCCGAATTAACATTCAGCAAAACCCTTACTTGAGCCCATTCTGAAATTCATTTTTTTGTGTTATTCCTCATTCATTTCTCTCATAAGAAGACCAAGGTAACTCACGCTTCTCATAATACTCTCCAACTTTTTCTTAACTTCTTAGTCAACTTTTGTGTTCTCTTTGGATTGTTATGTGTTCTTGAGTTTTCTTCAAAATCTTACTTGATTTCTTCGTTCAAATTCGTTTTTTGTCATCTTTTGTCCTGAAAAACAGTTTTTAAGGGCAAAGTTTGATCTTTTATGGATCAAACCCGAAAATTTTCTCTTGTTCTTTATCATTTTTCATTAAAATTCGAAATTTTAATTTTCCAAAAAGTTTTTAAAAAAACTTGATAATCACTCATATTTGATCTAGATTCTCTTTTTTACTTGTTGGTATTTAAATTTTTTTTTTCTAGATTCCCTTATCCTCTTCTTCTCTCGTTCTCCTCCACTAGTTTCTTCTTTCTCCTCTCTTTTCTCTTATCTTATCCTCCATGTATTCTTCTTCCTCACACTCCAGCACGCTTCATTCCATGTCTCCACTACCTCGAGGATCTCCCGCTTGGCTCGGATCTCACCCAGTTGAGGGTTCTCCTGCTTAACTCGGGTTTTCCTCGCTTTGCGACTCTCTTCCAGTTAGACAAGAAACCTCACCTCGGCCCGCTTCTCCAAGTCTCGATTTCTTTTGCACGGTGCCTCGGCTCGGCTCTCCCTAGTCCGGTTAGTGAAACATATTTAGGCTCTCCATACTTTTTTTTGAATATGCTGCCTTTAAATGTTCTAACACTTGTCTTTTTGTTTGTGTAGTGCTACTTCGGAAGAAAGGGTGCAAAGCTAAGCTTTCTCATAAGCTTGAGGATTTATTAGCTGCTAGCCGTAATGAGAAATCTGATTTTGGAAACTTTTACACAACTCAGAGTTCTTAGTTATGCTTCTCGCCTAAGAGATTTCGTCGCTTCTCATCGCTCTCGTCTTCATCCCGACGAATTTGCTAGTTGGTGCAACTTCTCAATACTTAATGATTTTGTTTTTTGAATTTTTACTTATTTTCTTATGATACAGTGGTCCCACTCCAATGGGGATCCTTGAAGAGAAAGTTCTTGAAAAAAAAGAAGACATGATGTAGTGAGAAAAGACAAAGGTACAAGTGGGATTTTAATTTAACTCCAAATGACCCGGTTATTTCAGACCCAGTCAAATCTTCCCATCTCTTTTCTCATTTTTGCTTTCATCATCTCCTTTTGATATATACTTGTGATAAACAAGAATTTGCTAACTGTATGTCTAAGCAAATACCATAAGTCTACTCAAGTCATTGTAATACTTAAAGATCAATCCAATTCAGGAGAATCAACACACTAGTCTTATAAGAATCATGTCTAGTCTAAGCTAATAAGATTTGGATGGTTTAGAAATACTTAACTATGCATAATTCCAAAAGTTAACAAAAGTCAACAATATAAAAGTCAACTAGATTAAGCAAAAGTCAACAAAAGATTAAAGTGTAAATCACTAATAAAAAGCTTGAAGAAATGGGCAAAGGTTATTGACTTGGATGATTAAATGGTATCTCATGATGCTTTATACTATCATTCAATACTAATCATTGGTCTAAGATTCTCCTAATTAGACTAATCCACTGTCATGACACTAATCCTTTTATTAATCATGCAAATAAAACAATCTCTTGGATAATTACACAATCAAGAAGCCTTAAGTTCTAATCCAGGATTAACCTCTAAACTAACTAACACAAATCTCTTGGTTAGGCCTCATTTAGCATTCAATAGTTGGTTCAAGCATTTCATCGAACACCTTTCGGGCAATAAAATACCTATGATCTAAACTTGAATGGCCAAGACAAATCTAGCATTAAGAACACCTAATGAATGAGGATATAAGATATCTAAACCCTAAACATCAAGATCAACCATCTAATTACCCTAATCCACCTAACCCATTTGCTTAGTAAAGAACTACTCACTAACTATGGAGAAATCACAAGATCTAAGGATAGCAATGTGTTTATTCATGATTAGAAGAAGATTCGATAAGAAAGAAACAATCAAAAATAAGAAATCAAACTAAAATAAGCATAAGATTCAAAAGGTGATTACATATTTCTCAAGAGAAAAAGAGATTAAAAAGATAAGATAAAGCATCCCCTAAAAATTAGGTTTGAAAACACTTATATAGTCTCCTAAAAATTGCATTGGGTTAACCCAATTGGAAATGAGTCAAGACTTGAAAAAGTGTTGAAAATGTTGACTTTATGGCTCTGTACCGATTTGAAAAAACCGGTACACCAAACCGATACTTAGTCTCTGGAAACTGCAATTATAGCGTGTAGTTTGTTCTGGCTGGTACATCAAACTGCTATGAGCTTCAGAGTCCATAACTCTCTCATATTTGAAGCTATGATGACGTAAAATATCTCTTTGGAAATCTGATTCAAAGGGCTACAACTTTGATGAAGAGGTCGTCTCCTAATTCTCAGTTTAAGGTGGTGTTAAAGATGCGTCTTTGGGGAGAACAATTTGGAGCTTCGAATCTAGCGAACCACAGCTTTTCTGGCTCATATCTTGCAATTCCCTAGGGAGTTTAGAGTGAGTTTTGGCTTGTTGGAAAGCTTGAATACATGGCTACAATATTCTTCAAGATTCCATGATAAAACTTCCATTGTAATATTTCCAAATTGTTTGATCTTTAAGACTTGTCGTTTTGATCCATTTAAGTCCCTTTTTGGCTCTTTTGTACCCAATACACATCTCTTTTGATTTCATTCACCTTCAACACCTGAAACATGAATATGATATGCAAATGCAACCTACACATGCCTAAATGCAAGTGTATCTACCTAAAATGAGTATGAAATGAGAGTTAAAATGCATCAAAAACACAATATATCAATTTGTTTGGCTTTTCTCAGGTTTGCCATTCCCTCATTTAGCTCCAGAGGTTATGTGTTCTTCTTCTGTTTCTACTCAGTCTCTTTCCCCTGGTAGGGTCTCGCCTATTCCTTCCACAGATACTTTGCCGCAAACTCGACACTTCCTTTGGTGGAGGTTATGGTCCCCTTTTCCACAGAAGAAGAGATTTCTCTTAACTAGTTCTGGTCTAGCATGAGACTCCAGAAGGTTGAGATGACAGCTGAGCTTCTACCACCACCGAGGAATACCTTGAGCAGACTTAGGATTGTTATCTTGTTTTCATTTTTACTATCTAGAGACTATGTTTACATCTCTAGCACTTATGATTTTGTCTTTTCCTATGGATTACTTGAAGTCTACTTTATCCTTTTGAGACCTTTTCAGGTTTTTTTTGCTAAGGTTGAACTTATGCTATTTTCTTATGATGGATTATTTATTTTGACGAATTTCATCAATGTTTCCTTAAATTTTCTATTTTCGCAATTTTTGTGCAATATTCTCAGCAACACTTAGCCAAATTTCAATCCATTCACATTTTGTTTTAATCTAGGAGTCTTTCTCTATTTTCAATTAAGATTTGGTATCCCTATTGATTTTTACGTCTTTCCATCATTTTTTGAGCTTAGTCTGAACTCTTTCTTAGTGGTCTGATCCTTAGACCTGAAACCTTATACTGGTTTTTATTTGAATTCACCTCAAGCTCAATTTAACTTTTGAGCGCATATGTTTGATTTGTAAACTCTTTATAATATCTCTTGTTGAGCTCAGTCCAAGACCAATTTTGATCTTTGAGTCTGGACTTTAGACCTTTTAGTGTTCTCTATTTGAGTTCATCTCGATCTCATTTTTACTTTTGAGTGCGGGTTTTTTTTATATTATTCGGTTTTGACGCTTTGTAATGAGCATTTATGTTTGCTATTAAGCGTTATCCGAGTATTATCCTTGAAATTTGATATCTGTTACAGGTTTCTAGGTGTTTGGGTCGTCCTGAAACAAAAGATGAATTTCTGCACGAAATGGATGCAAATTGACATATGCAGTTACAAAGTCCAGCAGAAAGGTCAAAAGTTTGCCAATATTTAACGATGTTCTCATGGATGGATTTAACTTAAATTTGGACACAAGATAGCCACGTGAGTTAGATTTCATATGGAAGTGGTTTTAAATCAATCCATTGGTGAAATTAAGAGTTATGGAAATTTTACTGAAGACTAGTCAAGCTATCTCGTAGAAGAAGCATGTCCATAAGACAGACCGAGGGGTCCAGAATTGGACCAACCGGTCCAGTAAAAGAGGGAGAAAAAATATAGGCCGAGGGATCCAGAATTGGACCGACCAGTCCACCTACCTGCGAGAATTTTGAAGATTTTTCTATATTTTGCAAAAGTGTCCTCAAGCCTACCCAACTTTTCCTATTTTATTTTATTTTCCTTTCTACTATAAAAGCCTTTTGGCTAGATTTTATTATATAGTAAGCTTTATTTTTATTTAGAGATTTTTATTGAGAGAGGGAGACGGATCCAGGATCCTGTATTTGGGAGAAGTTTCTCTGGACCCTTGTTTTAATATCTATTCTTGTTTTATAATTATGTGTTCTTCTTGGATATTGTGTTGTTCTTGCTTTACAATGTCTGAGTAGTTCACTAGTTAGGTTTTAGGGTTTTATAGGGAAATCAGGTTTGTATGTTAGGGTTAATCATATATAATTAAATTAGTTAGGTTCTTAGTCTAGATTTGTTTTTAATGCTTGAATTAGCTTGATCACCTAGTTCATGATAATAGGTTAATAAATACAAAGATATTTGATATAGAAACCTGACCTAATCTAGATGAATAAGTGTTTTTGCTTGCGAGAGTATTGTCTTAAATGCATATGAACAATTAAATTTGAACATTATTGCATGATCGAATTAGTTAGATACAACGAGAGTTTGTTTCTAATAATTTGAGCATAGGGTTAATACTTCGAGAGGAGATTATTCTATTTGTGTCTTTCATGTTGAGAACTATTTACAAAAAAATCATGTATGTTAACTTTGGCTTTTGACCTGAATACCTATGGATTTCCCTAATGCCTGATGTTTTTAGCTTATCGTTTACAACCGTTTTATTTAATTAATGTTTTGATTCGACACAAACAATCTTAATATTCCGTCTTAGCTTGATTTGAGATTAAACTGAAATTGTGCTGTCTGGTCTCTGTGGATTCGACATTTTACTGTGCTATAGTGATATGTTCTTGCAGTATAGTTTTAGGATTAAATTCTAGACCTATCAGAATTTTGGCGCCATTGCCGGGGACCAATACAGTGCCTTTTAATTTTTCTTTACCGTCTAGTCTAAGATATTTCGTTTTCTCTTATTTTTAATTTTATTTTTATATATAGGTGATGGCCATGGGTTACAATGATTGGATACATGAGCATGATGACACATTCGAAGATAACATTCAAGATGAGTCATATGAGGAGGAACCATTTGATGAGAACGTGCTTACCCTAGAACCAAAAATAGAGTTGGATTATCCTGAAAAAGAATATCTAATATTTCCAAGGAGAGTTATAGCTGAGACTCTTCGACTAAAAATCCTCTTACACCGAGCAACACTTGAGGGAAGACATATCACACATGGAGAGGTAAACTTAGATGAAAGACTTGAAGAGGTAATATATTGGGTTCCACCAAGCCAACTAGAAGGTATATTTGAGTTTAACTCTGAATTTCATGATTATGAATTATGTCACATGCCTAGCATTGAAGATATAACTTCTAGTTTGCATACCCCAATGATTTTTTATGAATATTATGATTTGATATGTGATTCTCAAAGACTAGATACTATGAGGTTTGAAACACTTACTAGGAATTATGATGGAATATGTTATGACATTCATGATCTCAAGTTAAGGTTTAATTGCATGATGAGTCTAGTCTACTTCTTAAAAATTCTTTTCTAGGAGATGTGCTTTATGTAGATAAGATCTTGAGTGATTTAGAAAATCATAAGGTTGAAATGGACTTTAGAAGTTAGAATGATGTGTTTAACATGATTGATGGAGATGAAATTGTCTACTTTGTGTTGAACTCGTTTAAACATGAAGTTGATTTTATTTTTCCATCTAATGCATTTTATTCTCATGAGCCTTTAGTAATCCAGGAGCAATTCATGATATATGTTACATATGTAGTCAGCTTCTTTGATGTGATTGATGTCTTTTTGCCATGGGAAACATTGTATTTCTTTGTACATGTATTCTATTGCACTAATAGGAGAAGGACTAAAGGTGAATTGACTCGCCATTTGGTTATCATGATTAGCACATTGGGCTCCACAGTCAATCTAACGACTTTAAACATGCACTAACTGGGAGACAACCCACTATTTAGTGTTTTAGATTAGTTGTTTTTCAAATTTTGGAGTCAAGTCTGCTTTTAATTCTAACCTAATTATTTTTAGTTTTGAGTTCTCTGTGATTTAGGATATTACTGGTGAAAGACCTTCAAGACATTATGGGTTATCTCTTATCTATTTTCATTTCTAACCATCTCACTTGAATTGTTGGTTATCTTAATGGTTTCTCTCTTCATTCTTGCTAATGTCTATTAGTATTTCTAAGATTATTGCTCACCATTAACTACTTTACTTGATGTTTTGATTTGAGTTGATTTTAGAACTATGATTAGTTGGATTATTCTCATTAAGTATCACTTGATTCTTGATAATTCTAATTAGTATTGCTTGATCATTGCTCTTTACTTACCAACTTGATGATGTGATACTGGATTGATTGCTTATAATTGTTTTGAATGATGCCTTTCATATATGATTCTTGCTAATTGTTAATTAGTATTGCTCGATCATTATGCTCTTAATAGTTTCTCTTACAAGTGATTCTTGTTAGCTCTTAAGTTAGCATTCCTCAATCATTGTACAACCATTTCATCATGTGTTTCAAATCGAAAGAACTCTAACATCTCTCTTGAATGTTTGTTCTTTTTGTAGGCATAGCAGATAACACAAGAATTTTGTAATTTCGTATTTATCATGTGAACTTGATCATATAGTCAAATAACATATTTTTAGAACGTATTAATTCCTACGAGTTGATAAGATTAAGGCATCTTCTCGTAAATCATGTTAGAAAACTAGCTTATAAATTTAGTTGTTCAAGTCATCAGTGACTGTTATTTGTTTCAGTTTATTGGGTTAGTGTTGTAGCCATGTTTAGCTACTTTTAGGATTAATTTGCTTCACGTTCTCATAAAAATTCTTGTAAGGGTATATAGCCATTGTTCTTTCTTTTAATGTCAATTGAAGTTATTTAGAAAATTGTTTCTTAAATTGAAACAATATGATATCAGAGCTAACTTCAAACATAGAGATAAGATATAATGGGGTCTTTAGAAAATTGTGTTTTTTTGGGACCTACAATCCCCAGATTTTACGGTGACTACGATCATTGGAGCTTAGCCATGGATAATTTCCTTCGATCCAAGGAGTATTGGACTATTGTGGAAACCAACTTCCCAAAATATATGAATGAAGCAGAGTTGATTGCGTCGGAGAAGAAGACATTGAAAGAACTGAAACTCAAGGATGTGAAGGCTAAGAATTACTTGTTTCAAGCCTTAGACAAGGCAATTCTGAAAACAATCACTAAGAACGATACATCTAAGCAACAGTGGGATTTCATGAAGATGAAGTGTCAAGGGAATGAAAGAGTAGAAAGGGCACAACTCAAACGCCTTCGAAGAGACTTTGATATTCTAAGAATGAAACAAGGTGAATCTGTCAATGATTACTTTACGAGAGTAATGGTAATTGCGATCAAGATGAAGAACTATGGAGAAGATATGATCGATACCAAGATTATGGATAAGATTTTGAGGAACCTCACCGACAAATGGAATTACATTGTGTGTTCCATAGAAGAGTCAAAATATATTAACAGTTTGACTGTGGATGCCTTTCAAATTTTATTGCAAGTACATAAACGAAAATTTTGGAAAAGAAGGACTGGAAGAGCAAGCACTTGTAGTTGTAATAGATTCATTCCATGATGGAAGAGGAAGAGGAATATTCAGAAACATTTTTGGAAGAATAGGTAAAGGGAGAGGTGGAAGAGCATTCAACAAGGAAACACTTGAATGTTATAAATATCATCAACTCGGGCATTTCCAGTATGAATGCTCAAATCAAGCAAGACAGACAAATTATGCAGAGCTTGATGAAACAGAGAACCGATTCTTATGGCATTCTTTGAGACACTGAAACAAGAAGAAAAATGATGTGTGGTTTATTGATTCTGGCTACAATAATCACATGTGTGGTAACTTGTCTCTATTCTATGAAATTTTAAAGGGACTCAAGAGAACAGTTAGGTTAGGAAATCACACAATAATGGAGATTTTTGGGAAAGAAGATGCGAGACTCTCACTTAATGGAGTTGATCATCTTGTGCAAGATGTGTTTTACGTGCCAATTTGAAGAACAGTCTTCTTATTGTTGTGAAACTTCAAGAGAAAATTCTAGTTGTAGTAATTAAAGATGATCAGTGCAAAATCTACCATCCTGACAAAGGCTTAATTATACAGACCAACATGATAATTAATCGAATGTTCATGCTATCTTCAAACAAGTAGTACAACGAGTCAACCGTGTACCTCCAGGCTAACACAACGCAAGAAGATTCTCAGCTTTGGCATAGAAGATATAGTTACCTCGGTTACACAAGATTAAGAACTTTAAAGAACAAAGACATGATGAGAGGATTACCTGCCATTACCAACACTGATATCACATGTATTGACTATTCAAAGCGAAAGTAACACTGAGCATAAGTGAAGCTACAACTGATTCATGTGAACCAATCTCACCGACCTCACATGGAGGAAAGAGGTATCTTATATGTTTCATTAATGATTTCATCAGAAATGCTTGAGTCCACTTCCTAATCTACAAAGCAGATGTTTTCACAATATTTAAACAATTCCAAAGTGCAGAAGAGAAAGAGAATGGTCTTCACATTAAGTGTTTGAGGAGTGATCGTGGAGGCGAATTCACATTAAGTGAGCTCAATGACTATTTCTGAGATCACAGAATCAAAAGGCAACTAACTAATGCTTACACACCGCAGCAAAACGGTATTGCTAAATGAAAAACAAGACCGTAATGAACATGGTAAGGAATCTCCTAGTAGTGAAGAAGGTTCCACGAATTTTCTGGCCAGTAGTAGTCAATTGGGAATTTTACATTCTTATCATATCGCCAACAGACTCTATGAAAGACATGACTCCAGAAAAGGCTTGGAGTAGAATCAAACCAACCGTATCACACTTAAGAAATTTTGGTTGCGTAGCATATACCAAATGTCAAGCGTACCAAGCTAGAAAATAAGAGTCATAAACAAAGGGTAGAGGGCTTTTTAATCTCATATCACATAATCATAGTAAACAGAGATGTTTTTTTGAAGAAGACAAACAATAGGAATGAGATATTTCTTATGATGAGTTGATAAATCTTGATTTTGTAGATACTCATGCTACAGAAGAGATGACGATAAATCAAGTCTTACCTCCTTTTGTACCAGTGACTAACACACATGCAATAGTGAATAACACACCTGGAGCAGTGAGTAATACAACAATTGCACCAGTGATTAACACAAGCACCAAATCTAGCTAACATGGATCAAGAAATAAAAAAAGAACACCACATGTATGAATGAGTGACTATGTCAAAAACACAGAGGATGAGACAAAAGAAGCTCAATTTGTTTCATTCACTGATGGTGGTATTCAACCTGCATTCTTTTTTGGAACAGAACCAGTAAATTTTGAGGGAGCTGTGCAGTGTAAAAACTGGAGAAAAACAATGGAATCCAAGATAAGCTCCATTGAGAAGAATAACACTTGTGAGCTATTGGAATTACCAAAAGGAACAAGAACATTGGTATGAAATTGATCTATAAAACCAAGATGAATCAGTTTGGAGTAATTTAGAAACCCAATGCTCGTTTGGTGGCAAAGGGATATGCTCAGGAACATAGGATTGATTATGAAGAGGTATACGCACTAGTAGCTCGCACAGACACATTGAGATTGATCTTGGCAAACAAGAGAGTTGGATTGTCTACCAACTAGATGTTATATCTATTTTTCCCTAACGACATATAACATAAAAAGTTTATGTTGATCAACCAAGAGACTTTGAGGTTGAGAATGAAGAAGGCGAATTCTATAAACTACACAAAGCTCTTTTCGGCCTTAAACATGTACCTAGAGCTTGGTTTAGTCGAATAGACTCATACTTTCATGAGATAAGGATTTGAGAAAGATGCTAGTGAACAAACCTTGTTTACTAAATCCAACAAACAAGGTAATAATATCATCATTAGCTTATAGTTGATGATTTAATTTATACTGGCATGATGAAATACTTTGAAGCAAAGAGGCTATGATGAAATAACTTGAAATGAATGACTTAGGAAAAATGAAATACTTCTTGGAAATGGAGGTAATGCAACTCAAAGAGGGAATATTCATAAGTCAAAAGAAGTATGCAAAAGAGGGTTTTTGAGATTTGGGATGGAAAATAGTAATCCGGTTCAAAATCCTACCACTCCAGGTTCTAAACTTGATAAATATGATGATGGTAACAAGGTAGATAGTTCATTTTATAAAGCTCTAGAGGGAAGCTTAATGTACTTAATTTCCACAAGACCATATGTGATGTAAGTTGTAAGTGTGATAAGCACATACATGTCAAATCCAACTGAACTTCATCTCACTGCAGCTAAGAGAATCATAAGGTATCTACAAGGTACTATCATATATAAAGGTTTTTTATCATAAGTCATGAAACAAGGAGCTTATTGGCTTCACTAACAGCGATTACGCAAGCTGTTTAGAGGACATAGAAAGTACATCATGGTATCTCTTCATTTTGAACAATGTTGCAGTTGCTTGGTCATCTCGCAAACAAGCAATAGTCACCTTTATCACAACAGAAGCTAAATTTGTAGTTGCCACAGTATGCGCCAGCCAAATGATGTGGATGAAGACAATCATGAGCAAAATAGGATATGAGGAAAACCTGAGCCCAATTATCTTCTGTGATAATAGCTCAACTTTTATGTTTTCCAAGAATCTGGTAATGCATGGCTAGAGCAAGCACATTGACGTGACATTCTATTTTCTAAGGGACTTGGTGAATGAAGGTGTGATACAACTGCAATATTGTGGCACTGCAGAAAAAGCTGCAAGCATATTTACCAAGCCACTCAAGCTGGATGCATTTAAAGAAATATAAAAGGAAGCTAAGTATTTTTGATGAACCAAAGATAAACTAGAAAAATGTTCTAGTTTAAGGGAGGGATTGTTAAGAATTAGCTTATGATTTAGTTTTCCAATTCATCACTGAGTCAATTATTTGTTTCAATTTAGTGGGTTAGTGTTATAACTATGTTTAGCTAATTTTTAGGATTAGTTTGTTTTGCATTCTTTTAAGAGATTGATGTAAGTCTATATAGCTGATAACAAGATTTTTAAGAGATCAATTCTCCATCATACACATGCGTTGTAGTATAGATGAGGTGTCAATCCAAATGAGTGTGATGCTAACAATCAAGATTGCAATGGTTCAATTGAGTCAAGCTAAACAATAAAGAGGGTGTTTCTAACAAATCCTAAGTGAAATGAGAATGCATAGAACTAAAAAGCTGAAACAGAAAAACATGCATAAGAAGCTAAAAAGAATAAAAGGCTGGATAAGTAAAAACAGAGAAAAAGCAAAAAGGGTAAAGATGTAATCAAGTGTAAAGCAGCTCTTGAGGACAAGGGTAATTGACTAGAGATCCATCTCGAACTACCTAAGCACCTAACATACCTCAGACAATGAGCTACCCCTAGACAGTAGATTCATATGTAACCAAGTCCAATCCCTTGATAAATGGAATCATCCTAAGCAATCACCAGACTAACTCCCGTTAACGGTACACTATCTAGTAGGCATGAAAAACCAATATACTAAAGCCAATAATCACCCTAAACATCTAATCCCTTAGGCTAGGATGTGAAAATCTCTTAAATAACCATGATCATGCATTTCATTGAACACCTTTTGAGTGCTGAAATGTCTAAAATCATATTTCAATTAGTGTGAAAGAAATCAGCATGAAGAGCAATGAAAAAGAAGGGATCTATATGCAAACAAGCTTAGGTACTTAGGTAAGATCAGAACATCAACACTAGTCTACCCCATCCTCAGGAACCTAAGGAAACTACTCACTACACATGGGTTTGAAAGCAGGAAGAACAGAAATCATAACTTCAAAACCAGACATCATGATCAAAAGTCAAACTATGAAGAACAGCAAGAACACTAACCCAGAAAATAAGAACAACAATGAAACAGTAACAAACAGAGGAAAATGATCAAGGCTAAAACAGAAGATTAAAAGGTTAAAAACTTAGATCAATATGCACTAGATAGAACACAACCCTAAACTATGCAAGAAAGTAAAAGAAAACAGAAGATTAGCATAAACTTAAAAAGATTATGGGTTTAACATCAAGAACACTAAGAACATCAAAGGGAAAAAAGAGAGAGAAAAGAAACCTAGACAAAAACCTAAAAATGGTAACAAAAACTGACTCCCTAAAAATGAGGTGTTTTAGGGGTTATATAGTTTTTAGGAAAAGCCCTAAAATGCATAAAAGATAAAATACAATCATTGGATTGGGTCTTGGGTCAGTTCCATTCTGGTTTCGAGTTGGTAGGGTTAGAGCATGTTTGGTTCAAGATGTGAAGTGCATGAGATCGAGTCGTGTAAAGATGGTGCCTGAGATGAGATTTGGCTCGGTCGTCGGATTGAGCCGAGGGAGTGTTGTGGTCGAGGTATGGCCTAAGTGGGATAGATCCTGGTTACTAGTTCTAGAATGCAGTCCTAAGCTCGTCCTACTTAAAAACCTTAGCCATACTCACCGTACTTTATCACAAACCAATTCCAACTTCCACAATGCATTCAAATTCATTTGCTCCTTCAACATTCATTAATCAGGAACAATGGATCAAGTCATGTGCTTTCAATAAATTCATTTGATCAAGGACATGTTAAGGAGTAAAGATGACCCCTTTATGCAATGGTTAATGATTCAGAATAAGGGTTCTCTCAAAAGGCTAAAGGTAGGAACACTTAGATGCATGCAAAAATAAAACCTCATCTACCCAATGCAAATGAAACCTAAGTTTCCTGATTCTATCCAGTAGGAGGTCCTAAATTCTACCCTTTTGAAACTCAAAGTGATCCAACTTATTCACATTTTCCCCTTTTTGTATTTTTTTAGCTACACTTAGGAGAGGTTTCCTTATTAAATGACTGCTAGCTGCTTCAGGAACTTACTTACTTAAAAATTTATGGTTTTTGACCTTTTCATTTATACTATCTTTCTCGGTTTTACCCTTTTGAATTCATTGTCATATACTTTTTCTTAATCTGCACTAGCCATACTTCTTTTGCATACCATTGTTCCCACAAACTTTCTACTAGCATATTCTGATTCTTTTTCCATTCCTCTCCTAAGGTTCTTACTTAACCTTTTTACCAGCTATCAATACCCTTTCATTCATTTCCACCCAAACCAACATCCAAAATTGAATCCCACCTAGTCCTATCTAGTCCAAAAAGCATGGACCAGAACTACATGAGACCATATTCCTGTCAGTTTGAACCTAACACGTTCTACCAATCTCATTCCATAAAAGACATTCCACTCAGTAGTAAATTAAGGGTTTGAAAGAAGGCAAGGTTTAAGGGTGGGGATTCTACTTGGGTTAACAAGAGTGGTAAAAGGTAAAAGATAACCCAAATATGTATATACTATCATTGAGTTCATATTCAGCACACAAACATGATAATTATACATTTAAATTCAAGTTCTAATAGATAGGAGCAAACTTCAAATCACAACATGCTTCAAGAGATAAATAATCATGCAAGTTCACATTCCAAGCAAGGTGCATTGTTACTTCAAACAATTTCAGGATGCATTAGACAACTAATAACTAGGGCACTAATATTTTATGAGAAAACAACATACTTACAAGGTTATCATCTTCCTAGTTCCCTATGCATATGCAACTACATGAAATTTCAACATCCTATATGCAACTACATGAAATGCAACTAAAATGACACTCTGTTTTTGAAGGATAATTTTCAAAAAAAAAATTCAAATTTTTATGGTTTTTTACATGCTATAGATGCTATGCGAATGTTATGAAAAGTTAGAGATAAAGGAACAAACATGGAAACTTCATTAGATAGCTCATGAACTCTCCCCTAAACCTAAATTACACAGTCTCTGTGTAATCCAAAACTTCGGGAGGGTTTTGGAGAAACTTGATGCGATCACGAAATGATAAATGAGTGTGAAGTGTTTAGAGTGATGAGAAGTTAAGAGATGAGAGACTCCCTTATATAGGCTTCTTGGTCGAAATTAAGGTGGTGGTAGTGAGGAGTGGTGAGTGGAAACATGTGGGTGAGGTTCAAAGGAGTGGTATGTGGAGAAGGTTTAAAGAGGAGACATGGGAGTGATGGAGGTGTAAGAGATATGCTAGGGAATCTTGGAAAGGTGATAGGACACTTCTTTGGCATGAGGTGGGTAGTGGGCAAGTGGTGAAGCTTGTGAGAGGCTTGGCTCGATCAATGCCTTAAACTTGGCTCGACCTTGATGCCGAGACTTGGCTTGACCTTATTTCAAAGTGGCTCGAGCATTTTGGCTCGATCTCATGTTGTTGATGCGGCTTGATGGGAAATTTCCTGGCTCGAGCATGCATTGAAGTCGGCTTGATCTCACCGAGAAAGTGGCTCGATCACGTTTTGAAAACGGATCTATTTGCATGTAATGTGGATCAAACATGGTCCGAGCATGGCTCAATCATCCCTTGAGATGGCTCGATCGTTTTTAAACACGTTTTCCGGGCTTGATCAAAGGTTTGAGCTAACCTAGTTCTCATTTTTCTTCATTGCAAAGTGCCCAAAATTTATCCCCTAGGTACCTAAAACACCAAAACCAAATAAACACTAAAATGCATTAAAAGAAGTATTGAAATAAAAAGAATTGAAATTTAAATATATACAAAGATAGAAATGAGACTTCCTCCCAAATGAGCTTGTTTTAAGTCACTAAGCTTGACTTCCTGCTTTTAAGATTAATGACCCTGAGACGGCTCCCCAAGGAGAACCGAAGTCTTTTCTGAGAAAACTCTACCATCACTGTTCTGATCCACACTGTAATTCACCTTTGATTCTTCATCAACTTCTATAGCAAGTATGATGTCTTCACCAGATAATATTTCTTTGATCATGAAGTTCTTGGAACATTGCAGATCCACATTTCCCAAATAATACCTGAACTTTGTGTTGAGTAAAAAGACTTGGTCTCCATTCTTTATTTCCACGGTTCGGGTACGAGGTTCCAAAAACTTTAGATGAGATCAATTCCCCATCATACTCATGCATTGTAGTATAGATGAGGTGTCAATCCAAATGAGTGTGATGCTAACAATCAAGATTGCAATGGTTCAATTGAGTCAAGCTAAGCAATAAAAGGGTGTTTCTAACAGATCCTAAGTGAAAAGAGAATGCATAGAACTAAAAAGCTGAAACAGAAGCAAACATGCATAAGAAGCTAAAAATGATAAAAGGCTGGATAAGTAAAAACAGAGAAAAAGCAAAAAGGGTAAAGATGCAATCAAGTGTAAAGCAACTCCTGAGGACAAGGGTAATTGACTAGATATCCATCCCGAACTACCTAAGCACCTAACATACCTCAGACAATGAGCTACCCCTAGACAGTAGATTCATATGCAACCAAGTCCAATCCCTTGATAAATGGAATCATCCTAAGAAATCACCAGACTAACTCCCGTTAACGGTACACTACCTGATAGGCATGAGGAACCAATCTACTAAAGCCAATAAGCACCCTAAACATCTAATCCCTTAGGCTAGGATGTGCAAATCTCTTAAATCACCATGATCATGCATTTTATTGCACATTTTGAGTGCTGAAATGTCTAAAATCATATTTTAATTAGTGTGAAAGAAATCAGCATGAAGAGCAATGAAACAGAAGGGATCTATATGCAAACACGCTTAGGTACTTAGGTAAGATCAGAACATCAACACTAGTCTACCCCATCCTCAGGAACCTAAGGAAACTACTCACTACACATGGGTTTGAAAGCAGGAAGAACAGAAGTCATAACTTCAAAACCAGACATCATGATCAAAAGTCAAACTATGAAGAACATCAAGAATACTAACCCAGAAGATAAGAACAACAATGAAACAGTAACAAACAGAGGAAAATGATCAAGGCTAAAACATAAGATTACAAGCTTAAAAACTTAGATCAATATGCACCAGATAGAACACAACCCTAAACTATGCAAGAAAGTAAAAGAAAACAGAAGATTAGCATAAAACTTAAAAGGATTTTGGGTTTAACATCAAGAACACTAAGAACATCAAAGGAAAACAAAAGAAACCTACACAAAAACCTAAAAATGGTAACAAAAACTGACTCCCTAAAAAGGAGGCGTTTTAGAGCTTATATAGTTTTTAGGAAAAGCCCTAAAAACGCATAAAATAAAAAGTACAATAATTGGATTGGGTCTTGGGTCAGGTCCATTATGGATTCGAGTTGGTCCGGTCGGAGCATGTTTGGTTCAAGTTGAGAAGTGCATGAGATCGAGCCGTGTAAAGATGGTGCTTGAAACAAGATTTGGCTCGATCACCGGATCAAGTCGAGGGAGTGTTGTGGTCGAGGCGTGGCCTAAGTGGGCTCGATCCATGATAGAGCTGAGGGTGGACGTGGATCGAACAAAAATGGATGCGTGGATCGAGTCATAGGTGGACGTGTCTCGATCGCCGGATCGATCCGGGCTTGGAGAGTTTGGCCGAGAGAGATCGATCTGGAATGTTGTGTGGATCGAGCCAAGTGTGGACGTGGCTCGATCACTGGATCGATCCGGGAGATGTTGGGGATTGATCCAACATGTTGCTTGGCTCGATGTGGACTTTACTTTTGGGCTCGATGGTGACTTGTTCCACACTTGAGTTGGTTCCGTTCCACGCAATTTTTGTTTCTCTTCTGAATTCTCACGAATCGTCCTGAAAGCTCCTGAAGGTCCTGAAAAATCTCCAAAATGCATGTATATGCAAATGTTAATGCAAAAATCCCTAAAAATCACAAACTCGCTAATAACAACTATAAATATGATATATGAACACCTAAAGACCAAAAAATTGATGCTAAATGTCTTATAAAAACATCAATAGCTGTTGTTCTTCCTTTTAATGACAATTAAAGTTATTCAGCATTTGCTTCTTAAAATATAGCAAATCATGTCAGAAAAAACCATGATTTTAGGCTTGTAGCTTCTACATAATAAAGAAATAATGCAAAACCATTAATTTTATCTTATGTGTATTTTTATGCAACCAATAGTTAATTTTTTCTTTTTCTTTATATTGTAGACGACATACAATCTAGAGAGATGTTCACTCTCCACCCACAAAATAATTTGTTCAATGTTCAGATGTGTGATATTATTTGACAAAACTTAGAGATAACCCGGACATAAGTAAGTGCCACTATTGTGGTTCATCAACTAAGTGTGTAGCTTTTGGTGGGACTAGGGCACTTTGTAACCACATAAATATGTGTAAGACTTGCAAAAGTTTTATCGAAGATGAACAACATAAAAAAACTAGCTTTTAGCCAAGATGGAACTAGAGATGGTTTAGTTGCTGTGAAATATTGTCCTATTGTTTGTAGGATTGCAATTGGAAAAATGATTTTGGTGGATGAGATACATTTTTTGTTGAAAATATTGAATTTAAGAACTTTTTACTACAAATTATCCCTCAGTTTACTATCCTTTCTTGAAAAACAATAATCAGGGATATTATTAGATTGTATTTTAGAGAAAAAATGTTGCTTAAAAGATATTTCAGTGAGCATAAACAAAGAGTTTCTCGAGCTACATATAAGTCCATCACCTACTATTAATGTGAGCTATATAATGGTTACCGCTCATTTTGTTGATGTGACTTGGTGTTCACACAGAAAGATCATAAGCTTCGAGCCTATTTTATAATCATAAAGACAAACAATTGGAAAATAATGGTGAGTTGTTTGGGTGATTATATTATTATTAAGGTTTTTACACTCACTATTGATAGTGCTTCTGCAAATGATTTTGGTATTAAGCACATAAGATAAGTGTAAATTTTGTAGGAGATGAATCACTAATATTTGATGGAGAGTTTATACATGTTAGATGTGTACCCATATATTGAACTTGATAGTGAGAGATGGTTTGGCTCGCAAAAATAAAAGTGTTGTTGCTGTTAGGAATGTTGTGAAGTATGTGAGGTCTTCTGATCAAAAGTTAATTCATTCCCTACGAGTTTGGGCTTATATAGAAATGTTAGTAGAGGTAATTTGACTTTGGATTTTCTAACAAGGTGGAATTCTACATATTTGATGTTGGATAATGCTTTGAGTTATCGATCTACATTTGATAAATTGACATTTGAAGATTGACCTAACGATATCTATTTTCAAGAAAAAGATAATGGAAAAAGATGTTTGGGCCACCAATATTTGTAGATGGGGTTGATGTTACTCAACCGGAAAAATTTTTGAAGCTTTTCTACGAATAAACATTGACAATTTCAGTATATTAAAAGGTATCCAATTCATGTTATGATGGATATGCACTACTATTGAATCACACTTGATGTCATCGATGACATTCAAGATGAAGAAGTGAGGGACATGGTAACTCCCATTAAACAAAATTCTGATAAGTATTTTGATGGTCTCAAGAAGATAAATAAACTCTTATTATTGTTAGTGTTATAGACCAACGATGAGAGATAAATTTTGTGATGATTTGTTTTGAAGATAAGTATGGAAAAGAAAATGCTAGTTTGATAAAGTTAAAAACGGAAATCTTGGCTTTGTTGTACATGTTCTATACAAACTAGAGTGGATTTCATGCTAAGTTGGTTTGTTTTTCAAGTTCATCTCAAGATAGAAGTGTAGAGTCCATGACTGTTAGTGATGGTAGTTGTGGGTCTTATCAGACGATATTTTCACAATATAGTCGGAAGTAATCACAAAATATATATGATGACATTCTAGCTAATGAGTTGCAAATATACTTGATGACAAATTTTAAACTACCAAAAGCTAGTTTTTTGGGGGTTCCTTATGATATATTATCATTATGGAAGACTAATAATAATAAATTTCAAACCTTAGAGAAGTAGTAAGGGATGTTCTTGCGATTCTTGTTTCTAATATATTTTATCAGTTTTTTTTTAAGCAATGTAGGCAGCATTTTAAATCCATATCAAAGCTATTTTAACTCATTTTATGGTTGACACATTGCTTTTACGTAAAATTAGCTTAGAACATCACGTTAAAAAATGTTAGGATAAATTGATTTTATTCTTCTCTTCATGATGGTACGCATTCATATTTTTTATTTTCCTAGACTACATTATTTTGCATTGAGGTACTATGTAATGTGAACTAAGCTTGTCTTTTTCTTAAAGAAAATTATTATCGAACATGATATATGTAAACAAGTAGTTAATTATTTCTCTGAACCAAACTTTGAACTCCATATACTTGGAAAAGAAGTCATAAAAGATGGTAAAAATCGTTACCTATATGTTACATATTCACGATTTTGTTTTATTTTAGTTTTTGTCCAATCGGAAATTCATAAGCAATATGAATAGGCAAATGATCTTGACTGGTGACAATGCTTGAAGACTTAAAGTCTCTCTCTCTGACAATTCTCCATCTAGCTTCTATTTTTCCATATTAGATTTTGATTTAAATATTTGACTTTATTTTTGAATTTTCTACATACATATGGCTTTTATTGTTTTCATACGTTCTTTTCTTGTTGTTTTCTTCAAGTGTTGCTTGCAGTGACTTAAATTATCTCATATAAAACAAAACCTGAAATCAAAATAAAAAAGAACTGACCAATTCAAACCATATTTTATGGGTTTATGTGGTTTTTTATTTTGTAAAACCGGTAAACCGAAAACCAAAGAAAACCGAACCATATCAAACCGGATTACAAGTGTTTTTAATTGAATTGACTTTTTTAAAACCGATAAACTGTAAAATCCCGAAATCAAACCGTAAAGTAGAATGTCTAGACCAACATACTATGTGATTATCCACCATCTCGCCAAGTTTGGACTTTATCACTTATTTCATATGCTCCGGCTATTTATCTTTCTCACTCGCTATATGGTAATTTTGATTACCTATTTTAACAAGCAAAAGAACTATAAACATATGTGGAAGTTATTTAAAAAAATGTGTAGCTGCCTTGATTTATCTAGAATTCTCATTGGAGTATCTGAAATCAATCTCTCTAACTAATATTTCGTTTGCAACCGATTGCACGTAATTCATTTTAATGGTTTCCAATTCTATGAAATGTCTTGTCTTTGCTTTTTCATTTTATTAAATTAGCTTTTTTCCTTTTGAATACAAACCAGGATGAATACAAGATTAATACAAAGACGACAATTGAAATAACATTTCCGAAAAATAAGCCGATGGATCAAAAATAAATATACAGAGCCAAAACAACACAAATTAAAAGTGGCAAATGGATATAAGGCCAAAGAACAAACCACCTAACACTAAGAAGAAATGACAACTAACAAACCAAAGGGAAAAGCAAAGAGAAGGCACACACGACAACACAAAACTCTTAGAGATTAAGTCACATGATGAAGATGTTCAAAGGTCAACTGCTCGCGAGTACTTCTGATATGATTCCAATTATAACTCACAAAGAAAAACGAGCAACTCCACCAAAAACTTAAGAAACAAAGTCTTGAATCGTTATATGAACTGGAGATGGCGAAGACGATACATTTTTTGTTTGTTATGTACTACTATATTCAACAAAAAAACTTTACAAAATGTTTATTTTCGATGTTTAGAAAGAGCATAAATTAAAATTTTGAATCATAAAACATTGCTTCTTATTATATTCGAGAGCGGAACCATTCTTGAAGGAGGTCTGCCATTGGAAGGATGTATCCTATTCGCAAAGAAGTGATCTTTTTTTAGATCGATGCTTATATAAGTTTGATTAGTGCTTCAGAGTTTTGTGGAGAGTGCACATGTTTCCTTTTGTTTCGTTCAATCCAAAGATGATGTATTCAACTTAGAAAAGTAAGCTTGAGCAGAAGTAAAGTTGTGTGTCTTAAGATTGTTGGGATTCTGTCTAGTAGAGATTCTATTTTGTGGTAAAATGCTGAAGCATAAAAGGAGAAGTTAATTTTTTTCAGATGATAGCGCTGAAGGGGAAAAAGAAGAAGAAGTGTTGCCGAGTCTCTTGAGGGGAGTGACCAAAGGGGCATGTGATGGTTGAAGAACTATTTCAAATAGCTATTTGATCACCTGTAGCCAAACGATTGTGCACAACGAGCCATATAATGAAGATATGTTTGGGAGTAGCATGAGAGAACCAAACTAGGTTTGCCCAGGAGCATACCGGTTTTGATTCTCGCATTTGATCCCCAACCTGTTTGAACAAGCAGATTTCAGAGTGTGTACCATTTAAATGACGCCATTCATAGGTATTAGCAACCGTCATTGGAAAAGGTAGTGGAACTTTGGAGAGGAAATTAGTTAAATATGTTAGGGGAGTCTGTCGTTGAGGTCGAAAAGCCCAAGATGTTAAGCTTGCTTTAGCAATTGATGCACCTAGTCGACAAGAGCTAGGAATCCCCGGAAACCAACTATGTCATATAACTCCCAAGAGATGACCAGTTATCATACCAGAAAGATATTTGTTGTCCATTACCCACGATCAGTGTTCTAAAGTATAGACGATACGGTCGTATTCGATTAGTCACTATATTATTTTTACAGTACACTAGAAAAATACGGTTTTTATTTGTATGACCGATTATAATGCACATAAACGATAATACGATCGTATATACGGACAATACGGCAGTATATACGCTGTTTGAGGTTGATTTTTAGTCTTATGGTGATTTAGTTCTAGATTTAGGAGAAATAGAAGAATATAAAAATGAAATTAAGAGTTTTTGTTTTTATGTTTTATTGAAATTTAGTATTATTTTATAATTATTTGATATTTAATTTAGAATTTGGATATTATATATTTATATTTAGTTACTCATATATTTTTTGAAAAATATCAACTATACAAATTTCGCGTATATGTCTAGGTGCTATATCATCCGTCCGATTAGTATATAGTGTATAGTGTATTTTAAAACACTGTTAACAATTGTTTTGATGTATGTTGGAACTGATTCCGAAACTTTAAAAAAGAAATATTGATGAAGAATGAGACCTCAGTCCGATCTAGAAGTTAATTAGTGGAAAGTTGGAACTCTTTTTTTGCACTTTATTCTTTCAATTTAAAACAATATCCAGAAATATTGAGTCGAAGTTGTAATTATCTCTAACAAACGTTGAAAAAGTCAAAAGCAAAAGAAAGAAACATTTAACGCGCAAAGACCGATTGGGTTTTATATAATTGCGTTCTCATTATTATTTTCTTGGCGAATTTTTGATCTTACAAAGTCAGAGTCAACGACACACCAGAAGACTCCACTCTTTCAAAATCCTGTCGTCATTCTCTCTCCTTTTGATAAACAACAGATGCGATTCTCTTCTTCTTCTTCTTCATTCTACTCAACACACATGAGTAAGCGAAGCACGACCAAGACCAAAGCTCTCTGAATTCATTCGTGAGAATTTCCTCCGATCATAATCATTTTCTGTAAGTCAACTCATTCAAATCGGTTTAGTTCAACTGTTGCTATCACAAGTTTCTGATTATGTGATTTGCTTCCCAGGAATTTTTGATGCTCATCAGAAGGAATCCTAGCTTTTGTTCTGTAGCTATATAGAGACGAATTACCCCCTTTTTCGTGGATTTTGATGGCTAGGTTAGTTTTAGCTATTTTGATCTGGAATTGTCTCTGCTTACTGCTCTTTCTTAGCTCGATCGATGCAAGTGAAGCCGACGTGAATTGCTTAAGAACCATAAAATCTCAAGTCAAGGATCCAAATGATTATTTATCGAGTTGGATATTTGGAAACAGTACTGCAGGTTATATCTGCAAATTCAGTGGTGTGACTTGTTGGCATGAGGATGAGAATAGAGTTTTGAGCATTAAGCTCTCTGGTTATGGTCTAGTTGGACAGTTTCCTAATGGGATTAAACAATGTTCTGATTTGACTGGTTTAGATCTTTCTAGAAACAGCTTCTCTGGACCTTTACCATCAGATATTGCTTCCTTGATTCATCTTGTTACCACTCTTGACCTTTCTTACAATAGCTTCTCTGGTCAAATCCCTGTCTCTGTATCAAACATTACCTTTCTCAACACACTTATGCTTCAGCATAATCAGTTCACAGGTTCACTTCCTCCTGAGCTAGTACTACTTGGACGGCTTACTAAGTTCTCTGTGTCCGACAATCGCCTCAGCGGTCCTGTCCCAAATTTCAATGCATCCTTGAAAATTGGACTGGACAGCTTTGCCAATAACCTGGATTTGTGTGGTTGGCCTCTGGATGCATGTCAGAGTCCTTCTGGCTCTCGTGGTAAGATTGTTATTGCAGCTGCAGTTGGTGGATTGACTGTAGCTGCATTAGTAGTTGGGATTGTTTTGTTCTTCTATTTCCGTAAAATGGCTGTTGTTCGGAAGAAGAAGGTTGATCCTGAAGGAAACATATGGGCAAAGAGCTTGAAAGGACAGAAAGGTGTTAAGGTTTTCATGTTTAAGAAGTCGGTCTCGAAGATGAAACTAAGTGATCTTATGAAGGCAACAGAGGAATTCAAGAAAGATAATATCATTGGAACAGGAAGAACAGGAACTATGTACAAAGGAGTACTTGACGATGGGACTCCGCTTATGATAAAGAGGTTGCAGGATTCTCAACGCTCTGAGAAAGAGTTTGATTCAGAAATGAAGACTTTAGGATCTGTAGAAAACAGAAACTTGGTCCCTCTCTTGGGCTATTGTATTGTGAACAAGGAGAGGCTTCTGATATACGAGTACATGCCAAACGGCTATCTTTATGATCATTTACATCCCGCAGATGTAGAATCCTCCAAGCCCTTAGATTGGCCTTCAAGACTTAAAATCGCAATTGGGGCAGCAAAAGGTTTGGCCTGGCTTCATCATAGCTGCAACCCAAGAATCATCCACCGCAATATAAGCTCCAAATGCATATTGTTGGCTACAGATTTCGAGCCCAAGATTTCGGATTTCGGTCTAGCTAGGCTGATGAATCCAATTGATACTCATTTAAGCACATTCGTTAATGGAGAATTTGGGGATTTTGGATATGTTGCTCCTGAGTATTCAAGAACCATGGTCGCAACCCCAAAAGGAGATGTTTATAGCTTTGGGGTTGTGCTTCTAGAGCTAGTAACAGGACAAAAAGCAACGAGTGTGACAATAGAATCTGAAGAAGAAAGTTTCAAGGGTAACCTTGTGGAATGGATTACAAAGCTAACGAGTGAATCGAAACTACAGGAAGCGATTGACCGGTCTTTACTTGGGAATGGTGTGGACGATGAGATCTTCAAAGTGCTTAAAGTAGGATCTAACTGTGTTCTACCAGAAGTAGCAAAGCAAAGACCAACAATGTTTGAAGTTTATCAGCTTCTAAGAGCCATTGGAGAGAGCTACAACTTCACCACGGATGATGATATCTTAGTTCCTTCTGAATCAGGAGAAGCTGATTTCATTGAAGAGCTCATCGTTAAGCGCTGATCAAGGAGGACACCATTAGTCCTAGCAGTTCCAAGATATATTATAACATATACATATATTTATATAATTATGTATAATTAAGTATTGTCTTCATTTTTGTGTTTTGGTTTCTGTGGTGTGGTTGTAATATGAAATACGTTTAGATGCACTTTTTTGGTGTTTCAGTATAATCACTGGTTTATTGTTTGTTCTGCTACAGATAGTTGTCTGTTTTTAACATTAAAGTAAACAATAACCCTTACTATCATATAGTAGTAAAAAGGTTGTGTCAACAACTTTTTCATGCCTCAATTATAGTAACACTAGATGACCGGCACTGCATTGGCTTTAAACACTTTACGAAAATTTTTAAAAAGCATCAAATGTCAAATTCCTAATATACAAACTAAAACAGTCAATTATTGTAAAATTTAACATGACTGTTTAAATAATATAAGTGATTCTCATAAATACAATATATATCTATATATAAACATATTCCAAAAATAGCATACCTTTTTAATTTAATTTGTTCCCAAAATACCACAAGAGTGTTATGTAATTTGGGTTGGTCTCTTTTGTCTTAAATATAGTTTCTTTTTGGTTGTTTGTTTTTTTTTTTTTTTTTTGTTTTTTTTTAATATACAAACTAAAACTATTGGGTCGTATATATGAGCCCACGATATGTTTGTCAATATTGATTCAATGTTATTGTATATAAGTCAGTGTAGAACGATCTTAAATAAAAGAGATATCTAATTTCACTTTTTCATAAACTTGTCATGGTATCAGAGCCACCAAACTAACTACAAAACAGGTTGTCGGTCTCTCTTGATTCAATTTTCTCTTCACTTCATCTTGTTCTACACAATGACAACCACTACTCGTCGTACAATCTCTCCTTATGACTTGTCCTCTGGCAATAATCTCGGTACATTGATCTCAAAACCCTTACTCAAGAGTTCCAACTACGATGAATGAGCGACAAATTTTCGTCTAGCCTTAAAAACTTGGAAGAAATTCGGTTTTGTCGATGGGACAATTTCTCAACCAACAGAAGACTCATTGGATTTTGAAGATTGGGTCGCTAACAACGCTCTTGTTGTCTCTTGGATAAAACTTACTATTGATGAGTCTTTATCCACCTCTATATCTCGTATTGATGATGCACATGAGTTATGGACTCATATTCAAAAACGGGTTGGAATGAAAAACGGGCAGAGAGTTCAACATCTTAAGTCGAATCTAGCCGATTGTCGCCAAAAAGGCTTACCAATCGAATCTTACTATGGTAAACTCACTCATTTATGGCGTAGTCTTTCCGATTATCAACAAGCAAAAACAATGGAAGAAGTTTGAAAAGAACGCGAAAAAGATAAACTTCATCAATTTCTTATGGGACTTGATGATTTGCTTTATGGTGTTGTCAAATATGCGTTATTGTCCCGTGTGCCTCTACCATCTCTTGAAGAAGCTTACAATACCCTTATCCAAGATGAAGAATCGAAATATATGGGAAGGTTACAAGAAGAAAAAAACAAAAGGCATTAGTTTTGCAGTTCAAACGACTAATGCATCTTCTCATTCCAATAAAAACAGAGTTATCACATGCACTAATTGTGGACGTCAAGGACATCTTGCTGAGAGTTTTTTTCGTTTGATTAATTATCCACCTTGGTATAAGGATAAATCTGTAAAACGGAGTGCACCAGCTCCCCCACGTGCTTCACCTCAAACTAGTCGTGGTTCTCACTCTTCTCGCAAGTCTCACGATTCTGTCAGTTCTCAACAAGCTCACGCAAATCATATACGTCTTGTCCCATCTGCATCTTCTACTCCTCTAACTTTGGATGATAGGTTGGGCTAAACGGGTTTATCAAACGAGCAATGGCAGACTTTAGTCCAATAGTTATCAGAACGTACAACACCTACTACTACTCACTTATCCGGTAAGTCATTCTTGCAATCTTGGATTTATGATACAGGAGCATCCAATCATATGACTGGATCTCTTGCATATTTGGATAATATTTTTCATATGCCTCATGTTCTTATATGGCTTCCAAATGGACACTTTGCTACTTCAACACAAAAAATTTCTATTGTTATTGGTTCTTCATTATCATTACAAAACGTTTATTACGTTGAGGGATTATGTTGTCATCTAATCTCTTTTTCCCAACTTACTCGAGATAGAAGATGTGTCTTTCAGTTTACTGATCGCATTTGTGTCATTCATGACCTCATTACGATAACGCTGATTGGAGCTGGTAATCAAGACACTGGACTATATTTTCTAAGGCCAATTGATGTTGCTGCAGTGTTAACTACGGTTAGAAGTGATTCAAGCTCTCTTTGGCACCGTCGTTTTGGTCATCCATCAAATAAAGTCTTAGACATTATGCATCTTTCTTATTTTAGTAATTCTGCTTTTGATTCAATGACATGTGATATTTGTATTCGTTCAAAACAAACACGTGATTCTTTCCCTATGAGTACAACTATAACAAGTCATGATTTTTATTGGATACATTTTGATTTTTGGAGACCGTAGAGGACCACTTTGTTATGTGATTCGCGATATTTTCTTACAATCGTAGATGATTACTCTCGCGTTGTTTGTATATATTTGTTACCTACGAAACAGCAAGCTCCGGACCATCTTAAGAATTTTCTTACATTGGTCGAACGTCAATTTATGATAAAGGTTAAGAAAATAAGAAGCGATAATGGTATTGAGTTTCTCTGTTTACCAAAATTATTTCTCCCAACACGGAATAATACATGAAACATCTTGTGTTGCAACTCCGAAACAAAATGGTCGGCTAGAGCGTAAACACCGACATCTATTGAACGTCACTCGAGCTTTAAGATTTCAAGCCAATCTTCCGGTTCAGTTTTGGAGTTACTGTGCACTTACATCCGGGGTATTTGATTAATCGAACACAGACTAAAATGTTGCAAGGCAAAACTCCTTTTGAGATGATCTATAATCGTTTACCTTCTGTGAATCATTTACGAACTTTTGGTTGTGCTTGCTATTTCTACAATCAAAAACATGGTGGAAAAAAGTTTCAAGCACGAGGAAACAAATCGATTTTCATTGGCTATCCCTTTGCACAAAAAGGTTGGAGGATATACGATCCCCTCACTGGAAAAATTTTAGTTTCTCAAGACATTATTTTCCTAGACACAGAGTATCCGTATTCTCTGTCTAGCTCAGTCTCGTCTTCTGTTTTGAATGAATCTCTGGTCATCTCATCTCTTGATGATGACCGTGTCTCTGCTCCGACACTCTCTGAATCTTTACCTGCGCCTCCGTTACAAACAAATAATACATACTCTCCCTCTGCATCATCTTCTGTTTCTCTAGTAGCCGCCAATTCACACTTGATTTCTGCATCATCGGTTGATTTTGTCTCCACCTTTGTCCACTCTGCATCAACCTCGACATAATCTGCACCTTCTGCACCTCAGTCTCCAGTTGCAGCCCGAGACATGACTGAATCTCTTGGTCGAGGTCACAGAACCAGAAAACCTCCGACAAAGTTATCAGATTACGTCACCAACGTACTGCATCAAATTCAGTCTTCTTCTACTCCATATCCGATCCATGATTACATCAATAACTCACGACTATCACCTACTGCTAATGCGTATATTGCTGCTGTTGCAACTTCAATTGAACCACATCACTATAAGCAAGTTGTTCTTCATGATCATTGGCGTCTAGCTATGCAAGACGAGATCCAATCACTTGAAGATAATGAAACTTGGACAGTTGAGGATCTTCGATCGGGAAATAAGCCTCTCGGTTGTAAATGTGTTTATCGCATTAAATATAAGGCTGATGGCTCGTTGGAACGATACAAAGCACGCTTAGTTGTTCTCGGGAATCACCAAACTTCCAGAGTTGATTACACCGACACATTTAGTCCCATTGAAAAGATGGTTACGGTTCAAACTTTTCTTCAACAAGGTCCATTTCTTGATTTGGAAGTACACCAAATGGACATTCACAATGCATTCCTTCACAATGACTTACAAGAGGAGGTCTATATGAGTTTTCCACTGGATTCCGCACTACCAAAAATCAAAGGTATATCATTTACGGAAATATCTTTACGGACTCAAACAAGCTCCATGTTGTTGGTTCTCGAAAGTTAATTATGCTCTTCAATAGTACGGTTTTCAGCAATGTTTATCGGATTACTCCTTGTTCATCTATGCAAAGAATGGCAAACGCATACATATATTGGTATATGTTGACGATTTGATAGTAACGGGAAAATTAGTTTCTGCAATCAATGAGTTTAAGTCTTATCTAAGTTCCTATTTTAAGATGAAAGACGTAGGTGTGCTTCACTATTTTCTTGGAATTGAGGTTTTGTGTAATCAACAAGGTATTTATCTATGTCAAAGAAAATATGTGTTGGATATTATCGCTAAAACAAGATTATTAGGTGTTAAACCTATTGCTTTTCCACTAGAGGAAAACCACAAATTGGCTCTAGCTACTGGTGATCCAATGCTCGAACCTTCCTCTTATCGACGCCTAGTGGGACGATTGATTTATTTGCTTGTAACTCGGCCGAAAGTCTCTTATGTCATACATCTTCTATCCCAATTCATGGTTGTACCGCAGATTGCACATTGGCATGCAGCCTTGCGCGTTGTCAAATATCTTAAGAATCAACCGGGTCAAGGTATTTTACTTCGCGCATTAGCTCCTCTTGCATTGACGGCATGGTGTGACTCGGATTAGGGTCCTTAACCTCTCACGCTTCGGTCTCTAACGAGATGGTTTATTCAACTTGGAGGATCTCCTATTTCATGGAAAACGCAAAAACACGATGTTGTATCTCGCTCATCCGCAGAAGCGGAATACGATGACATGGCAGATACTGTTTCGAAGTTGTTACGGTTAAAAGATTTGCTTCCAGCCTTGGACATCCCTTGCTCCTATCTGATTCCTCTGCATTCCGATAGTCTCTCCGCCATTAATCTTGGCGTCAACCTAGTCTATCACGCTCACACCAAACATGTTGGCCTTTATTGTCATTTTATTCGTGATGAGATCACCCGTGGCATAATCACCACACGACACGTCTCAACAAAGTCTCAACTCGTTGATATTTTGACAAAGGCTCTCGGAAAGAAAGAATTTGAAGCCTTCATCTCCAAGTTGGGTGTTCTTGATATCCACACGCCACCTTGAGGGGATATTGGACCATATATATGAGCCCACGATATGTTTGTCAATACTAATTTAATGTTATTGTATATAAATCAGTGTAGAACGATCGTAAATAAAAGAGACCTAATTTCACTTCTTCAGAAACTTGTCAAAAACAGTTAATTATTGTAATATAACATGACTTTTAAATAATGTAAGTGATTCTCATAAATACTACTACCTTCGTTCCTAAAAAGATGATGTTTTAACTTTTTATTTTTGTTCCACAATACTTGATGTTTTAGATCAAATTAATATATATATATATATATATATATATATATATATATATATATATATATATA